>BGNK01002060.1:59330-84817 GCA_003297005.1 Symbiodinium sp. clade A Y106
AAGGTCGCATGGCTAGCCAACAAGATTAGGATTACAAGCACACACCTCAGTCCATCCACAACATCTGACTGTGCTTT
This sequence comes from Symbiodinium sp. clade A Y106, assembly GCA_003297005.1. NCBI lineage: Eukaryota > Dinophyceae > Suessiales > Symbiodiniaceae > Symbiodinium > Symbiodinium sp. clade A. The sequence goes on from BGNK01002060.1 coordinate 59,408, forward strand.
ACATCCTTACGATGCAGCAAAACATAGAGGGCAGTCGAGCATCCGACTGATCATCATATTTGCCTGGGCAACATACGGTAGCTCTTGACCACCTTGCCAATTGATGTAATCACGGCGGGAAGTAGCTCTGTTGGGCAAGCCCCATGATGAGCACACCGGCCCCATCAAAGCAAACGAAGCTGGTCCCATTGACATCGTGACCCAAATGACAAGCCTTAGCTGAAGTAGGTAGCCTATAGGTTTTGGAGTTGGGCTTCCCTACAACGAGCAGCCTGCAGCTAGGCACAGCACAAGAAGCCAGCATCAGAGAGCATGTTCATGTGAGGTGACCGGTTGATATCAATCGTGGCCACACGAAGCCCACGGGCTGACCTTGCACCAACAGAACCACAAGCCTTCACTAAGTAACAGGACAGCACAAGCCCTTGTTTGTATGAAGGCAGGCAGCCAAACTTTGGAAGCATTCGCAGTTCCTGCGAAAAGATCCACCATATCAAATCTCTTTGCAGGCAGTTGCCTACTCCATTGGACAAGCAATGTGATCGCGATCAGCACCTTAGGTGGCTTTGTTTGACAATCCAAAACCATCGAGCTGCTACAAACCGTGATCTGACTTCGAACAAGTAGCCTTCGGAGCCTCGACTTCAACGAGACGACACAGCAGGGATGAGTTTGGAGGGCCCGCGCTGTCCATGAATGTTCCCTGCTAAGTACCTATATCGTTAAAGTCTAGGTACACGTACTAGAGTCGCTAGAGCAAAATGCTGCTGATTTCAAGCAACCTATACTGTCAACTTCAGCATCAGCACAGCTTCTCGTTGTACTCAGCATGTGTGTAACTGCAACGGGGAGGGCTCACCATCCAGTTTTGCTTCCCGACGGAAAGCCATGCCAGCAAGCAGGCCGAAGCGACGAGCGCTCCAGCACGAAGAGGGCGAGGCACCTGTGGAGCAACGAAGGGCTTAGGGGCTTTGGGCTTGGGGTCCAGGGTTATGCTTGCAGGGCTTAACATGCATAGGCTTTAGGTGGGGTTTTGGATTTACAAGACAAGTGTGGAGGACGTTTCAACTCTAGGTGGGGCCGGCGGGGCTAGTTTGGTAAGGGTATGACATATCACCGGGATCAATTATTGTAGGGTTCGGGGTTTAGATCAATTATTGTAGGGTTCGGGGTTTAAGCCTTCAGGGTTAGATTTTCCAGACTACACTACAGATCATGCAAACCCCGGCCTCGAATCAAGTAGAGAAAGCCACAACGAAGCCAGTACCTGCAACAGAGTTGGGAATGCAACAGCTCTATCGCACTATGCCATGCGTATCGAAGGCTAGAGCACTTCTAATTTTACAAGCAAAGCATGTTTCACATAGCAGCTGGAGCACAGCAACAGGTTCTGGCAAAGTGCTCGAGGATCCCTTGCATGTAGATCCACAGCACCACCTGGCATAAGAGCAGCTGATAGGCTGCACTTGCAGACATGTATTGCCAAGAGTGCACAGCCACAGTCGTGATGCTTCCTAGCTTTCGCAAGACACAAAGAGGCAGGCAGAGCCGCAGGCAGAGCCCAGTTCACACAAAGCTCGCACGTGATCATGCACGTACTAGCACTAGTGTGGTACTGCTCGGATTGCCATTGAATTGGCTGTACATCTCCATACCCCTTCTATGAAGTCTGCACGGACTGCTGAAAATCAGAATTGTAGCTGGCAGAGGTTGAATGTTCAGCCCTTCAACATACCAGGAAGCGGAAGCTCAAGCACTGCGTGTAAGCACACAGCATCGGCTCGTCATCTTCTCCATCACACAGTGTCCTTGTAAGCCTAGGCAATCAAAGACACAAAGGGTCACAAGTTATATAGGTATGCAAGAACAGTTTGGGCAAGAGACCTCCTGACCCCTCTTCTTGGCTTCCTCCTCTGAAAACCCTAGGTTTATGGCTTCAAGGCGGGCCCAGTGGTAAGCACAACTCTTGCGGCTCTTCAGCTGCTTCTTGGCTTTCTGCTCGTCTGTCATCTCCTCCGACTCAGCACCCTTCTTGCGCTTAGGGGCGGCCTTAGGGGCTGCCTCCATGGGGGCTGCTTCAACCTCCTGAGCCCTCTTCCCCTTCTTGCGTTTGGGCACTGCCTTCTCACACTCAGTCTTCTCTTGCTTGCTCTTAGGAGCCTTCTTTGAGAATCTCATCTCGGCCTCCTCGTTCTGCGTGGCCTTCCGCGACTTGGCCGTTGCAGATCCCTTCCCTGCCCCATCCTTCTGCTCGACCTCGGGAGCCTTCTTAGGCTTCTCAGCTTTTGGCTTGGTCTTTGGCACAGCACCCTTCTTGCCGTTGCACACCTTGGCATCGTCCTCCTCGTGGGCACTGGCCTCATCCTCCATTGCATCCGGCACGTCACTGCCGCGGCCTCGTGTCTTGCCACGGCCTTTGCCACGGCCTTTGCCACGGCCTTTGCCGCGGCCACCACGGCCCCTTGCGCTGACCTCGTTCTGCTCCGCCACGGCAACAACAGGTGCCTTGCCACGACGGCCACCTCTTCCGCGACCACAAGTGGGCCCACCAGCCAAGGCCTCATCATGCATTGCCTCTTTGCTGGCCTTTCCACCACAGCCCCTGCCAGATCCTTTCTTGGATCTGCTGCCTTTAGTCTGCTCTTTTGGGCTGACGACAGCCAAATCTCGGGCACAAGCAGGCATCGGAAGGGGTGGCTGAACTGCGCCACTGGGCTGACGCTCCTCTGTCACCACCGAAGGCTCACTGGGCTTCTGGTCATCCTTTGGCTCCGTTGTCACCACCAAAGACTCACTGGGATTTGTATGTGATGGCTCGTCTGTTGCCACCAAAGGCTCAATGGGCTGGTCGTCCCATGGCTCCTCTGTCACCACCAGAGGCTCAATGGGCTGGTCATCCGATGGCTCCTCTGTCGCCACCAAAGCCTCAATGGGCTGCTCATTCGATGGCTCCTCTGTCACCACCAAAGGCTCACTGGGCTTCTCATCTGATGGCTCCTTTGTCGCCGCCAAAGGCTCACTGGGCTTCTCATCTGATGGCTCCTTTGTCGCCGCCAAAGGCTCAATCGGCTTCTCATCTGATGGCTTCTCTGTAGCAACCCGACTGTCATCTGGGGAAGCCAGATCCTCGGCATCGAAGAAAACGGTCCTGTTGTCGTCTTCGGGCTCCCCCTGCTCCGATTGAGGTCTCACCTGCCCCAAAACCAAGGTTGTACCACGAAGCTCAGCTGAAAGCTCTGCCTCAGACTGAGACTCTTCCTGCATCGACTGATACAGTTCACGCTGGTGAACTTCGATCCGTGCAGCTTGCAACACATCCTCGGCCACACCGTTGTCCATGGGGTACGTCTCGACGTGGTCGAGACCCATGCCTGGGCCAATCATTAGCAGCGCCGGCTAAGCACTCATTATAACGAACACTTCAATGCTGAACGAATCAAGCTACTCGGCTCTGGCAGTCGCTCTCGGGAAGCTTCGAATGCCCTCTTCGCGGCTAAGTCCCCCTTGGCCTTAATCAGCATTTCAATGGTTGCGCATTCACGCTCGAGAGCCTGCAGGATGTCTCGCTTCCTGCTTGCAGGAAGAGGAAGCTTCTCGGTGGATGACGGCGGTGACCCGGATTGTGGGCGGGTCGGCAAGGGGGTGACAATGCTAGAAGCACAGGTCGTCAAAGAGTCACCTCATGCTCATGCATGCAGCCGTTTTGCATAAAACAAATAACATGTACACACTGCAAACCCGATCCACAAACCATCCCTGCCTAAATGCAAAGAAGGCACTGGTGCTCATGCGCTGAAGCACAATGGGTGGGTCATGCTGCGGGGGCAGAGCATGAACCGGGGCTGACAAGCTTGGCATTTCAACAGCCGGTGCAACAGCACCGGGCAACGGAGCAGCTGAACCTGACAAGGGTGCACTGGTCTGACCTGTCGAGGCGGCATCCCCCTCTGCAGCAGCACCGGGCACCGGAACAGTTGGATCAGCCACAACCTCACGTGTTGTATCAGCCTGCACAACAGCACTCGGGTTTTCAAGGGTCTGACCTGTCCCGGTCGGCTGTGTATCCTTGACATCCACACGCAAAGCGCTTGCATCCCCACTTGCTTCCACCATTGGCATAGCAGAAACCTCGTCATCAACCATGTCATCGTCTGTCGCATACTCTTCTTCCCCTCCCTCATCCATCACTCCATGCACCTAGCACCCGACAGCTCAACAACCATTTTGCATAAAGTTAACCGAGGATTTGGTGCTACGGTTTTGCCGGTTTGCCGATAATTGCGGTCTACGAGGTACCTAGGGACATTATGATTCTAGTGCGTGTATAAGAAGCTTACAAGGATCGATCGAAATTCTAACCCTATCTGCTTATACGAGCAAGCATCCCCTGGAACCCATAATTTGTAATTAGTACACACGGGCTAGAAGGAAACACCTCAGGGCTTATAAAGCCGCACACACCACCCTGTTTCCCGAGGCTGCCTGGGCATCCTCGATGGCTCGGTGAGGACTGCGACCTGGGAAATTCTGGCTTGGCTTAGCTATATCATATAATTTTAATGTAACCATTGTGAAATAACTTACGTAAGTCTGAGTAAGAGCCTCGCCTTCGGGGACAGGCACTCCCACCAGCTGATAAAGCCGAATGATATTGGGTTCGCGAGGCCTGTGCGGTTTCTTCGCTATCCTGGGTTGAACAGGGTATGCACAGCAAGGCCCAAGGCTATCTCAATCGCAAGGTTCCATAATAATGCATATTGGTATCGCACAGAACATGGTGATGAGATTCCGCACCTTCCACGCTGCAGCCTTACAAAAGTCTCCTTAGCTAGGCACTCCTTGGAAACATATTTGCATGCATCACAATCGATCAGCAGAACTAGCAGCTAAGTGTCGTGAAGCCGGCTTGGCCCCCCTGACCCGGGTTTTATGGAAGAAGTCTGCCACACAGTCGGCCAAGGGGTCCACACTCGGTCTCACTCCCACCCACAGTATGGCGTGACCTGTGATGTTCCAGTTAAAGTCCAAATCAGCTCGCTGAAGGTTCACAGGCCCGATAACGAGCCGCCCAGAAGCCCCACGCTCTGCCAGCCCAGGCAGTGAAGCCCATACTTCCGCAAGGCTTGTCATTGTGACCACTAGATGCACAGCATAATCGTCCGCAACATGCATGACTGCTCACAGCTACCTGGCTACAACGTTGTCATGCAGTCCGTATGCAGTAGTGTAGCGCATAAGCTGGAAGCCGAAGTCTCTGGTTCCAAATGTTGCTCAAGCAATGCAAGCACGTACAACTCGAGGACGCAGTTAACAGAAACCCCCTGATGAGTAGGCACCAATAAGAGCCGGCGAGACCTTGCCAAGATCGCGAGGACCACTGGCTTCAGCATTGTCGATGCCGGCACTCCCACTATGACGTCGCCATGTATGCGTGCATAGGTACATCACTTATATGTGTACATGCATAGCATGCACATATAACTATGAATAGATTTGTATATACACATGCATACACACATATGGCTCTAAGCACCTGGTGAACCGTGCCATGATCGAGAAGCATAATTTGCACGGCCAGTGCTGGCCCCACGGTTGAGCACTACAAGTTCAATTCGATATTGTTTAAATTTAATCGACTTGTAGATGTGCACTCAGAAGAATACAGTCCTATGGACACAGATGACGACGGACCTGCAGAAAAGCGAGCAACGTCAAGGTGGGGTTAGGTTTTACACTGTAAGTTTAAATCAATCACATCGAAGTGGTAGGACATAGCCACTAAAGCCAGAACATTGCGGCAATTCCATCATACCTGGGCCAACCTGATAATTTATTAGATTTGGCATTCCCATCTATAGTCATAAACCCGGGCAATTAAAATTATAATAGGGTTCCTTAACGAAGTCAGGTTGTTGCCCACCACAAGGTAACTGCAGACGGTTTTCGACCTCGGCTTGGGGATTTAAAGCTAGTTGTACGGGTTTAGTTAAGCAGCCCTGCAGCAGTGCTTATACGGGTATGGCTTTAACCATATGGGAGTTTCCGAAAATAGGGGACCCTAATATATATTATAGTACCCTAACCCTTATATAAATAAGGACCCCAAAATAAGGTACCCCTAATTTTCGGAAACTCCCATATGTCGATATAGTTGGCTACGGCTTACCTAGATTGAGGCTTTGCTTCCGGGTTTCATTGGAAAGGTTGGGGGCTCAGGGCCTTTTCTAGGCTTTTTACATCAGGTCAATATGCCAAGTTCCATAAGCTATGTTGGTACCACTTGCATACACAAAGACCATAGGCCATACATGAAACTTCGGCTTGACTAGCTAGCACAGCATGGCCTTCACATGCTATGGTGAAGAAAGACTTCAGTGTGGGTTTATCGTGGGGCCAGGGTATTAAGGTTATGCTAAGCCGTACGGCATGCAGGAAAACATAAAAGTGCGTGTTATCCTATTTTACATGAGTCATGGATTTTGTTTCAAGATCCATGTGTTTAGACAGCAAGTGTAAGCATTCGCATCGGCATGGATATTTACATGCCGTTGGACGTATTAGGAAACCCTACCTTGGCCCCAAACAACCTAGCTGCTTTAAGGACTTATGTAAGGGAATCATAATAAGGAGCCCTACAAAAGGCAGGTTTTTCAGGGTCCTGGTAAAACCTAAACCCCAAGGACCTAGCTATTGGGTCCATCGGACCCTCAGGGATGGACAGGAGGTCATCCGGTTGAAGGGATGCAAGGCTTTGTACGTACTAATTGGGCCGTATTGACTAGAACAGAGCTTTCTGTGTGTTATGGTGTGCTTCGCAAACATATACGGCCCGAAACCCTAAACCCTAAACCCCCGAAGGAATGGTATTACTAATGAAAACGAAGGCTTCCATGCGCCGGCTTGGGCTTGATGGTTATGTGGGAAATTACCTTGGGATTGTTGAAGGAGTTCTGAGAATCTGAAGCTCTAACGCCAGACTGTTTTTGGAGACTGTGGGCCTAAGATTGGGTTTAGGGTACGGATTAGGCCTGGAAGTTTCAGATTGCATGAAAGGCCCTTGAATTTGAGAGAAGGATAGACGAATATCTGGGTTCGCACGCTCGCAGATTTGTAGGGTTTTAGGATGTTTAGGGTTTTGAGTGCCTCGCATCATACAAGTATGTGTTTTCCAAACTGTCTGCAGGACGTCACATCGCTCGGTTGAGGCGACGGTGTGTTCCCTTCTATCCAAAAGGCACATTAGCAATATAATTCTGCTCTGTCTTCTAGAATCTCTCGGAGCGGGGATCTCTAACTGCCTCACATTCCTGCTTTGCTTTGTTCAGTGACTCTGCATGATCCCAGACGAAGCAGACGAAGTGCAACAAACACACACCCAAGTGAACTTCCTCAAATATGAATACAGCAGTAGACAGCGTTACCTAAGAAGAATCCCCCATAGCTCGGTGCCAGCATACAAAGACATTGTCTTGGCCAGGATACGGGTCCCCTTTGTTCAACCCTAAAGCCTAAAGCCCCTGTAGGTCCTAAACGACCCTAGATGCTAAAGCCTGAATCATGGAGCCCAAGCACTGAATTCAAAGCCCAAGCCATACAGGTTCTCAATATTCAGACCGAACTCTACATCCCCGGGTTGAAACCTGCGTACTGCTCCTAGGACTTCGCCAGACAACACCGGCAGCCATGCCGCCCACCTGGCCACAGCACGAAAGTACTGGCGATTTCTCGGGGTCCTCGTACCCTGGCATAGAAGTTGACTTAAAGGCTGCCATTGCCCTAAGCCCTAAGCCCTGCAAATAGGGAACTACACGTAAAAGGTTAGACGAAGCAAGCCCGAAGAACTCTTAAGACCTTCAGCCCCAAAATACCCTAAACCCTAAACCCCAAAATACCCCTAAACCCTAAACCCAAAAGGCAAGAACTCTGAAGCCTCGTCTTTCAACCGCTTAATTAAGCACCAACCTCCGCCCAAGCCCCACTGCGCTGAAGCCTTGGTTCCCAAACCCTCAACCCCTCAACCTTGAAACTACGGTTGATGATATAAATCCTGCATTACCTTAATTGCCCGAGACTATGGGAATTATTGTATATTCCAGCCCAATGCCTGTTGTAAGCAACCTCGTAAATCTTGTCCTGTTTAGGGCACTTCTATGATTTCAGAGGTGGTTTCTGTAATTAGTGATAGGTGGGCTTGTTGTCAGGTCGTGGATAGTTGCCTTTGTCCAAATCAACGCAAATGCATTAAACCTTGAGCCCCTAAAGCATCCTAAGCCTAGAAATCCTCACGCCTCCTGCGCCAGACACTCAACCCCTAGAAAGGCGCAAAACCCTCTGAGGGTGTCTCCAGGTGCCACTGAACCGATTTCTTAGCGGCACCACATGATGACTCATATTTGCTATAGTTATTGTAGTTCTCACTGTATCTTAGGAATCTCAAGATGTACTGCCTGTTTCTGCCGAGGTAAATGATTGCGGGATCTCGGTGGATGCCCTTTGTTTGCGCCACTGGCCTTCGTTCAGTTTTCGGCTTTGATTTGGGGGGTACTCTCTTTAGGAGACTGTATACAGCTACTATTTCGGATGTATATCAAACTTGTTCGGTGTGCGTCCTTCTAGATGGGGTTTATGCCCAACCATTTCCGACGACCTCGGGCCGTATATCCTACTATTCGGACCCGGCATTGAGGGTCTATATGCGGCTTAGGTTTCAGGCGTCAGGCTAGTTTTCAGGATGTTTTCAGGCATAGAAGCCCGGTCTTTCGGAGGGTTTAGGGTTTCACATCGACACGATTTCCGTTGTGATCTGTCGTTTCTTTTCTGTGTCGCCGAGGTGACACGGACGGTCGCAATGTGGCCCACTTGGCTGCGGCCAACGGCGACTCGCAAACCCTGAGGTGCCGTTCGAGGAGGATTTTTTGAGCTTTGCCTCATCCTCAAGCCCAAAATATCAAAATCCGAAACTGTAAAGCCCTATAAACCCTAAAACTCGGTAACTGTACACCCTAGATCTAGGGTGTCGAGTGAAGGAGGGTTCGGTGAGGATTGATAGCATCTACCGACACCTCTAGACAATGAGGCCCTAGAACCATCCCCGGGAGGATCAGGACACTTCTGAATCCTGATGACCCTAGTTAAGGCACTTGTAACCCTTTACTTACAAGGTCCCCTGATTCTGGGAGTTTCCCCCCCCTTTGTCGCCCGACAAAACCTGCTTTATTAGAGTCCCCTCGTGTGGGTTCCTCGTAGTTATGTCCTTAACATGCCTGGGGACGGGAATCTTATCTTGGCCCTGTGTGCTTAAGGCTTTAGGGTTTGAGGCTTTAGCATATTAAAGGCTTATTATGTTAGGGCGTTTGGGTTTTTAGAGCCTGCCCTGCATGTAATGGGATGTTTATCTATTCGGCCCGTTCTAGCACAGTTTCTGCAGGCTTCCACCTTCCTCTACATTCAGCATCTCCACAGAGTCAGAGCGAGTTGTGGCCGTTCATAGGTGGAATACCCGCCCCTCAGAGACTCCTATTGGGAGTTTCCGAAAATTTGGGGGTACCTTATTTTGGGGTCCTTATGATAAGGATCCTACTAATTAGGGTACTATATTAGGGTCCCCTATTTTCCGAAACTCCCATATAAACCGCATCAGATTGAACACGAAGCTACCAAGAACCTAGGTACTGCCCCCACTCAGTAACAGTTGGAGAATATTCATTATATAGATATATTAGGACCTTAATAGTCCCCATTATAGACTCTTACTGTATAGGGGGCAGTACCCAGCCTAGAACCTTCAATGTAGTACGTTTTTCGGTTGCTGTAGTATCATGTGTGAAAGGATCCCAACCACAAGATAGGTTATCCAAAGAAAGGTGCTGCAAGTTGGGGTCTAGTAAGCGGTGGGAGCTCCGGGTCAGTTGAGCTCTGGTTTCTGAAGCCTACTTACATCTAACGACTTGCAATTCAAGAGCCCGAAAGAACTATGTTCTGCCGTGTGGTTTAGGGTTTAGGGTCGTCTAGAGGTTGACGGTTAGGGAAGTTCTGAGCCCTAAACCCGAAACCACCTGACCTGAACCGTCTAAGCCCTCAGCCTTTGCAGGTACCTGGCGGAGAAGTGCAGGCTGCCCCATTCCGCCCTCGAGCAAGCAGACCACTGGCCGGGCGCCGAGAGTTCTTTTAGGGTTTGGAGTTTTGGTTTAAGATCCCTAAACCCAAAACCCTAAACCCCAAAACCCCAAACCCTAAACCCAAAACCCTAAACCCTAAACCCGAGGTCTCCCACTGGACCCGTCTCCCCTTTTTTGTCGAGCCCTGCATATTCCTAGGCTGCTGGGGATCCTAAGGAATCCTAAGTTTAGGGTTTAGGGTTTTAGGGTTTTAGGGTTTTGGGGTTTAGGGGTTTTGGGTTTTGGGTTTTGGGTTTGGGGTTTGGGGTTTAGGGTTTAGGGTTTAGGGTTTTGGGTTTAGGGGTTTAGGGTTTTGGGGTTTAGGGTCGGAGGGCTTACGTGTGCTCTCTGGTGTAGGATGTCCTATGCCCGAGAGTTTTTACCGGGGCGTATAGGCATCCTGTCCTACCCTAGATGAAGAGGTGAAGGATAATTTCAGTCTACCGGCACCTTGGACGGCCTTATCTCTTGTTGGAGACGGTGCCCCACTTTTTTGGGATTTCTTAGGCCGGCTTTTCGTGCCTTCCCGACTTCGTTTCAGGGGAATACCGGGCAGTCGACATGTTTTCATGGTGGCTTGTGAAGCCCCCAACAGCAGTCTGGAGTTTTGATATTCTGTAGACTGCAGTGTAGATGCCCAACAAAGCAAATTAAGACAAGCACCTTCTGCACCGAAACATCGCCGTACAAGAGTACCACAAACCCGACTTCCTTGAACCACCAATATTACAACGCCAGACCCCGAACTTGGTCACCCTCAAAGCCTAAATCCCCAGTACATGCGCTTGAGCAAATATTAAGAACCTCCCCCATCTAGTCCCTGTATGGTCGAAAGTTCAAATGTCATGAAATCAGGAACTCTAATAAAGGCCCAAGGTTTCTTAATCAGGTTCCTACATAAAAAACAACTAAAACCCTAAACCCCTAAACCCTAAACCCTTAGGCTCACATGTTACAGCACGGCATCTTTCGCTATCCCCCAGGTCACGTGTTCTCTGGAGAGCAGATCCTCTTGCCCACCCTCGGCATGAGGAGGTTAGGCATGCAACTTCTCTTCCTGAACTCGCGTGCTGGGGCGACGGGTGAGGCCAGAGCGTAATGGTTGGCGGGAGCCTATTGTGCCTTGCTCCTGGAGGGCGCTTGGCTTGTACCAGCTGTGCGCGAGGCTGTGTTGCGGCTTTTGGGCACCAGATGCGCCATATATGTGGTGGCGAACGCTATGGAGACGCTCTTCGACGAGCTCCAAGTTGATCTGCGTGGCGTCGGCACGGGCATTTTCCGCACTTACAAGGCCTTCCTGCCTCAGCCGACATGGGAGGGCGACTTGTTCAGGCCATTATGAGGCATCTGCAGCAGCCGCAAGCCCTTGACCCCCTTCCTATAGACACCCCAACCCCCCTTCCATGATCTCTTACATAAACACCCACTCTACCTAGAGTCTCCATCGTGGTTCCTTTTTTTGGTTGACGAAAATCTCTATTATAGAGTCCTAACCATAAAACTGGTTAACCAAAAAAGGAACTACAATGGAGACTCTAGGTATACTTTGAGCCTTTCCGAGACCCTAAACCCTCAACTCATGAGCCCTAAACCCTCAGCCCAATCCCTAAAAGATAATATAGGGGCCTACATAATTACTATCTTGGGCGCTCCTTATTATAATTACAGTATATTAGGCCCCGAAACCCTAGTCTAATTATTAAGCCCCTTATACCCTAAACTCTTATAGAGACCTTGCAGAACCCTTTAAGGAACCCTTTAAAGGAACCCTAAGGAACCCTTAAAGCCTATTCTAATTAGTAAGGCCCCTATTAGTATGATGCCTGACTGAGTCTTGTCTCTGAGGTTCCGTACCCCGGCACACCATGCAGCGCTTGCAGACTCGCGGGGATCTCAGTCGCAGTCGGCTTCAGTTTATCAGTCTTCAGGGATGTTTTTGTGAGGTTTTAGGGCTTTTAGCGTTTAGGGTTCAGGGTTCCTTTAAGAGTTTTAGGGGTTTTAGGGGTGTCGGGGTTTGGGTTCAAGGTTCAAGGGCTTAGCATTTCGGACGCCGGGTTCAGGGGGTTTGTGTAGGTGTCGGGGTTTCGGGGTCTAGGATTGGAGTTTTGCACCTGCGCAAGTAATTGCAACCAAAACCTGAAACCTAAGTACTGTACGCAGGAAAAAACACTACGGCGCTAAACCCGAAATCGTACCGAAAACCCACTGATGAAGGTTGGAGGGTCTCCCATAGCCATCCTGGTTTTAAATGGGAGTTGAGGGGGTTGTAGGGTTTACGGGTCACGTAGGGTTTAGGGCTTAGTGAGGAGTTGAAGTTGCTGGGGTAGAGAACTTGCAGAACACACATGGCTGTGCTGCTTTAAACGTTTGTATAGGAGTCTAGGGTGTGCCGTTTTGAAGTCAAGGTTTCGCCTTGTTCAGTGTCTTGCGCTGGTTTGTGGCCGCAAGAGAGGATTTGGGTCGCCCAGCAATACCAGTTGTAAAATGTGCTTAAACAGTTGGGTTTATTCGTGTGAAGTAGTAGGTTAGGTAGTTTTTAACCTTTTTGGGGTACTATAATCCCCTCTGTTCCCAAAGGTTCACCTCTAAAGCAAGGTCAGAAAGACGAGGGCACCGAGGCTTTACAGGAATGAGGAGAGCAGGCTTCGACTTTCTCATGGCGAAAGGGACGGAGAAGCCCTAGCAACAGCTCTAAACAGACCGCAAGAGCCTGAACATGATGTCGGCATAGGCAACCGCGAAAAGGAGTCCAACATCAACATGACCTGAACCGTAAACCCCTCAAACCCTTAATCGCACGACTTGGAGCGCTAAACTCCTAGACCCTAAAACCCCATACCTTACAGTGAACCTAAGCAATCCTAAAACTAAGCCAGTCGACACCTACTCAATGCTACTCAGCTGTTGCCCAAACCCATGCAATGCTGTGAAGCATTTAATCGCGNCCCCCCCCCCCCCCCCCCAGGGCCGAAGTGCTGGCATTGCTGCAGGAGCCTTGAAAGCTTGTGAGGGTTTGGGGGGGTTTAGGGTTTAGGGTTGGTTTAGGGTTTAGGGTTTGGGGTTTAGGGCTTAGCTGCTTAGCTTAAGAGGGTTTAGGGCTTAGGGAGTTGACGATTTATTGCTTCCTTACTTACTTAGCCGTTTCGGATACAGGCGTTATTTCTGGTTTACTGCCAGTTAGAAGCAGCAAGCACGAGCACTAGTTCACTGTATGGTGTAGTCATTTGTTATGCTCGTTTTGCCATTACATTTATTACATTTGAGTTGGCCTTTCTTGGCGGGAGGGATTCATCAACACCATCATCGTATAATATTATGTTCTAGTCTGTTGTGCCCCAAGACTTTCCAGAGCCATGTGTGCTCAGCGCTCTGAACTTCTAAACCAAAAAGCCCCAATCCATTTCCTAAACCCGAACATCAATAGCATCTTTCATTATCTGAAGAAGGCTCAAGATAGTTCGAAAACGTTGCCAAGCACCCCAAAATGTGTGTCCATGGAGCCTTGAGGTAAGGTTGCTGCATCTAAATTAGGGGCCTAAGTCCTAAACTAAACCCGAAGCCCTGAACCCTAAGCCCTAAACCCTATATCCCAAACCACAGCAGCCAGGAGTTGAATACTAACACAATATACCCTAAACCCAAAGCCCACCCCAACGGCCAGAGCCACCAGAAGCCCTAGCCCTCTCCCTAAACCCTACATCCCTAAGCCCCTAACCCGAAGCCCTAAGGCCTATACCCCAAAACCCAAGAGCCAGGAGTTGGGTGCACCCCTACATCTGCCAATGGGCCCACTGGAGCCCCAAATCGGCGCAGTGGCCATCGTCAACCAATCCAACGAGGCAGGGTCTCAGGGGATTTTGGGGTTCTGGGATTGGGGCCCTAAATCGTAAGCCCTAAACCCTGAACCCCTAAACCCTAAAGCCCTAAATGTTTAGGGCTTGTGTCTTAGAGGGTTTAGGTTTCCTTGCCAATTCCTACAATCCCCAACCCAGGTGGTGCGGGGCCACATCGGCGATCGCCTCTCGTCAGGATTTTTGCTCAACGGGTTTATAGGCAAGATTTCCGGCCAGAATTATACCTGAGATCGGCTCCTTCAGCCAGCACCCCGCCCCGACTCCTCTAACCGAACCTTAAACCCCATAAGCCCTAAACCCCAGAACCCTAAACCTTGCAGTGTCCGTATACGAGCTCGAAATACTTCAGCCCGAAACCCCTACTGTCCAACGCCTACATGTGCCAAGGCTATGTGCTCGGCAAAGTGACCTGCCGGCAGAAGGGTTAACCCTAAAGCCTAAACCTCTAAATCAGGGTTTGGGATTTAGGCTCTAGGAGAAAAAAATTGGCCCTCATCTCGCCATCTCTGGCTTCGCCAGAAGGCTTACATACTATCTGCGTATCCGACCTTTACACTTTTCGGGTGCTTTCTACCACGAATGAGAGTGATACCTTTTTTCTTGTTTGGCGGGGGTCGGGGAACTCAGCCGGAGTAACTTCTGCAGCCGATGAGGTGCTCTGGGTAGACCGGCACCAGAAAATGCGATTCGAGTATGCGACTCGGCTTGGTATACAGGAACCCCTCACTGACTCGGAGCAAGCCTCTAAACCCAATACAATATTATTATTGTGGCTTACATAGTTACCAATACTAGTTTGGGGGCTCCTTATTATTACCGGACCGCATTTTGGGATGGGCCCCGAAACCTTATTCTAATTGTCAAGGCGTCTAAACCTAAGTCCTATGAACAGCTTCATTCAACGTCGAGCCCTGCTTACAACAATCACATCAATAAGGCTCGTTTTTGACACCCTCCCAAAGGCTCCATGTACCCATATAGTAGATACTTAGGCCTTAAAGTATCTACCTAGGGACCCCTTTAAGGCTTAAGTATCTACTATAAAGGTACATGGAGCCTTTGGGCTACAGCTCAGGAGAAGGGAACCAAGGACACGGAGGCCAATGGAAGAGCCTCATTCCGAGGGTTTCGCTGTTTACGTGGTGAGAGAAGAGGTGGGTGTTCGAAGTCATCCCAGAATCAGAGTCGCCGAGCTGCGCTTGTTTTTGCCGCTTTCCGATTTCAGGCTAGGCCTTGCTCTGGAGGAGGTCAGCATTGGATTTTGACTTCAAACTGTTCTATCCGGTCCTAAATCCTAAAGCCCTACCAGTAAATGCTGTATACCAGGTTTGCGCCTTGCTCTCTATAAGGGTCCAAGTAAACTATACTTATAATCGTATACTCCCCCAAGCAGTAGCCTGCGTTGCTACTATCCTAAACCCAAGTGCGAAGTTGGCAAAGCTGGCTCATCTCTCCCGGGTGCCTCGAGGATAGAAAGTCGCAGCTTGAGCAACAATCTACGCAGCACAACCCTAAACCCAAGAAAGGGACCTGTCCCACACCTCCTTTGCCCTAAACCCTGCATAGACACCTGCCGAACTATACTGCTTTCCTGACAGGGCAGGTATCACTTCCCTTGAGATTTTGGGGATCACCAGAAACCGGGAGTGAGGACTACTTGGACCGTCAGGGTCAGCCTTAAAACATGCGACGAAGCTCGAGGAACCTGGTTTCTTGGACCGACTCTAGCTCCTACACCATGAATCGCTGTACCTCGAATCCTACACCCCTTGAATTACGCAGCCGTAAGTTTAATTCCTCACAAACCTACTTATAGTCGCACCCTATAAATTATAAATAGCATATACCCCCCAGAACCTACCAACATCCTGAAGTGTAAGCACCATTTTGTTGGTACCTTGGTTTCTTTGTATACGTTCCTAAAACCATAGAATAGGTTACTTAGCTTATTACCCCCGAAAAGGGGTACTACTGTTGATGGACAAAATCCTGCATGACCCTAAGGACCCTAAACTATGGGAATTATGGTATATTCCTTATAATGGGTAGTGCAGGATTTTGTCCATCAACCGTAGGTACCTGAAGCCTGGCTTCTGCAGGGGGTAGAGGCCGATCGCTGTGATCTAGCACCAACGCCGCTGGTCCTTGCGGAGAAGTTCGGCCGGAAAGAGGCCGTCGTCGTGCAGTTGGCGGTCTTCTTGTTCTGGTTCCCTAAGGGTCCATGGAGTCCATGTACCCATATAGCATATACTTTGGCCCTAAAGTACCTATATGGGGATTACCTTAAGGTCAAGGTATATACATATAGGTACATGAAGCCTTAGGGGTCGTTGCCCAAAGATTACATCATGTTCAAGCTAAATCCATAGCGATCGGATGAATTGTTCATACTTTCCCCTTGGAGTCCCCTCTGCCTCAGGGTCCTAACACTTTAGGGAACCTCAAAATCTAGGATTTCTGAGACCCCAAAGAGACCCAAGGGCTCTCCCTAGGAGATTCCGGACCCTCCTAAGAAGATACTTGGACCCGTAGGGCTATAACTGTAGCTATGGCTATGCCCGGCTATGCCCCAAAAGTAATTCTCCTACCTTTAATCCCAGCTCTTACGTCTTGATTATGTTGTAGTCGTCGTAGTTGCCGTGATCTCTATGTACGCAGTTACTACCTCATAGAGCCCTGGATAAAAACCCTACTGTTACTAAGACTTACAAAAACCGTACGACAGCCTGCCAAACCTTCGGTTTTCATCCGTATAGGTACCTCTAAAGCCCCACCCTTGAACAAAGCCATCAAACCCGACAGAGACAGAAACCCCAAAAATCCCGGAAGCACCGTAGAGCCCTAAACTCTAACCCAGCAAACCCTTTAAGAAACCCAAGCACCCCTACCTAAACACCATACAACCTTAAACCCTAAACCAGCAAACCCTTTAAGAAAGCCCTAGCGTAGAACCCCTGAACACCATAAAGCCCGAAGGCCAAGTCCTTCGCTCCACAGGCTTCGGAGTTCTTGTCAAACGCCTGGACACCCATCGTCGCGGAGGCCCGCAGGGGCTGGCTGCGGGGTTTGTAGGGTTAGGAGCCGTTTTTAGGGCGTTTACCTTTGGTTTGTGGCGGGTATTTAGGGCTTGTTGGGCTTTGGGGGGTTTACGGTTAGGTTTCAGTTTTCAGGCTACAACAGAGCTTAGCAGGGTTAAGTTGCCAAGGGCTTGGCTCAGAGGTAGAAGGTGGTTTCCACAAAGCTCAATCTAGTTGAAAACTCTTAGTGGTGCGATACTTACTCCCAAGCCGTATGCCTACTCCACGAACCTTCCACTCCGAAGCAACCAAGACTGACTCACCTCTGCTTTGGGGTTTTTCGGTGTGGGGATCATAGGGTTTGGGGTTCAGGGTTTGATTTGAGGGTTTGGGGTTTGAGGGTTCGGGTTTGGGGTTTCAGGGTTTAGGGTTTTTGAATCCTAGCCTCCGAACCTCAACGGCTGAACTCAAGCACGAAGCTGATTGCTCAACCCTAGACTTAACCCGAAAACACTAAACCCGAAAACCCTAGATCCACATCCCCAAACCCTAAACCGTTGACCCTACCGCAAAACCCCCAAACCCTCAACCCACAAATCCCCAAACCCTAAGCCTTTGACCCTGTTGCAAAACCCGAAACCTTAAACCCTAAACCCAACCCCTAATCCCTAAAAGACATGTTGACCCCAACACCCTAAACCCCAAACCCCTAAACCCCTAAACCGTGAGGTGAGCGGGCAAATTCAAAAGGATGAGCTGATGCTGCAAGCGCGCATGGAGCCAAGCCAGAGGGCTTCCAGCGGCGATCGATTTTTGATAGAGTATCCATCATAATGCAAACAAATTTGCAGAACATAATAAAATGTAGCACAGTATAACATAATATATTAAATTACTTAGATAATAGACATATGTCATGTCTGTTTCACGTAGCTGCAATCCCAACAGATTAAACGTGCGTTGCCACTTACAAACCTCAATATAAAGCCCTAAATCACCCAAGCCCTAAAAGCATCCACATATGGGAGTTTCCGAAAAAGAAAATAGGGGACCCTACTATAGTACCCTAAATAGTAGGATCCTTATTATAAGGACCCCAAAATAAGGTACCCCTAATTTTCGGAAACTCCCATATCCCTCAACCACACATCCCAACAGATTGAGGGACAGAGGCCGCCCTGCAGGATTACTCAGATTCGGCTGAGGAGCTGTGGAGAGGCTATTTGCCTTAGGCATCGTCATCTTCACTGAGCCATGGCAGCCGATGATGTTTCACCGCCCCTCGCAACGCAAGCCGGCACCGTCGACGATGCTTCCCCAAGCTTGCCGAGGGAAAGCTCACCGGATCCGCCTCCAGACAGCACAGCACTCAGCAGCGTAACTTCTTCTCTGGTTCGGACTTATTAAGCCTTTAACTTGGGGGTCAAAAAAGCACATAAGCATAAGCATTTTATAGGGATATCCATACCTGAATGGGCTTCATTATGAGGGGGTTTATATGGGATATCCCTATCCTAAGTTTTGCTTATGTGCTTTTTTGGCGCCCTATTAACCCCAACTTGTCGGGTTAAAGGTTGAGGCTATACTGTGCCAGATGCTTGCCTTTAGGGTTTAGGATTTAGGGTTTAGGGTTTAGCTCGGCCCAGGACACAGCCTGAAGTTACTCTAGAGCGTCTGCAGCTGCAAGAGCAGAGGCAGTTGGCGGTCAGTGCTGTATCTGCCATGGAATGCACCCAGACTGCAGGGCTTGTAAGGGGTTTGGGGTCTAGGGTTGTGTAAGGTATGTAAGCCCGAACATTCAAACCCCGGGTATGGAGGGTTCTGCAATCCCACCCGGAGCCGTAAACCCTAAACCCCACAAACCCTGAATCTGTGCAACCTAAACCCTTAATCCGAAGCCCAATGCCGAGCTCACTGCAGCTTCCAAAGCCAATGACCCAGACCCAAAAACACAGTTTAGAGTTGAGGGTTTAGAAACAGGTAATGTAGGGGCCTTGATAATTAGAAAGGGTTTCGGGGGTTCCTTACTATACTGTCGTCCTGAAGCTCCTTTACTATAGGGGCCCAAATAATTACCAATACTATTTTGGGGGCTCCTTATTGTAACTATAGTATACTGGACCCCCAAACCCTATTCTAATGATTAAGGCCCCTTCTCTATGGTCGATTGTTGTGCCTATGTCACGATTATCACGGTACTTGTAGCTGGCTTCCAGACAAAATCCTGCTTAGGTACCTGTCCCAGCTTCGTACGTGCCGTGCCTGCTTGGGCGGTCCTGAGAAGCTTTGGCCGAGTTCTCCGAGGGACCAACATGAATGCCGAGGAGCTTTACGCTATGAGTTTTCAGGCCGGGTTCAGCAGGGTCGAGGGTTTAGGGTAAGACGTCTTTCTGTACTGAAAGGGTGCTGTAGCACCACAGCTTTTCTTGCATATGTAGGCAAACCAAGCATGCCGATTACATTCCATGCGGTTCGGCAGTTCTTGTGAGCAGCACTGTCAATCTGTCTGCATTTTGGATCCCATGTCATGTGTTGTACTTCGATCCTTTCAGACTTGTTTGAATTCAGCTGAATCTCCACTACTAGCTGAGTGTTTACTCTTGTTGTCAGAGTTCCTGCAGGTATTCTCACAAAATGCCACTTCTCCCGGGTTCTCATAAATCGGGCAAGTGAAAGTCAAAGAGGGAAATGTACATTGAATGCGCTTGTTGCTGAACAACTAGCACTGATGACAATGACCATGGCGTTGGCTAGGGGGGGGGAACCATAGGGACCCGCAGGGGGTAGGGGGGTAGGGGACTATACTTCCTTAAATAGGCCCTTTTAGGTCCTTATTATGGGTATGAAGGCCCCTACCCCCCTCCCCCCTACCCCCCTAAGGGTGATTATGAGGGAAGGACATCGGTTGTGATGACGGTGAGGATGACGACGGTCAGTGCCATGACACATGACAAGCATATTAAAGAAGAGGATTTCAGGAGACTGAGAACTATTCTGAGGATGATAGCTGTGATGTCGGTGACTATCGAGAATGATGGTGGCGGTGGTGGTGTTCTTGAAGATGGTGATGATAAGGGTTGGGGGTGGTGACGGTCGAGTGGCGTGATGATGAGCACGGAGTTGACGTTGAAAACGAGAATTATGATGGTGATGGTGAGCATGGTGGTGATGATGATGATGATGAAGGACCGTGACAACGAGAGGCTGCATGTGAGGGAAGAGCGGTGAAGCTTGGTTGTGTCAAGGTTTTCTTTAGCTGTTGCGTTTGGCTTCGTAGCGTAACTGCTTTTGTTTGACTTTATCTCTTGTTTTGGTGTTTTGGGGTGCCGACGGTCCGAATACTGCTGCCAGTACAGCGTTGGGTCCAGGATTTTGGGGCCTTGGGTCTTGCCGGATTGGGTTTGCCACACCGTGTACAACATTTTAGTTTAGGGTGTAGAGTGTAGGGTTTAACTTTACCATAGCAGCGAAGGCTAGTATCCCTCTTTTCTTTACAGTGATCCAAATGGCATTGATAACCCTACTACATCCCAGCCCACTACAAATAGTCACCGCATAGGAAAGGCACTACACTTTGCTTCTCTTACCCAGCCTTGCCTTGCGGGAGTGGGTCGCGGTAACATAATAATTTAGGCCGTTATAATATAACGGCCTAAATTATTACCAATACTATTTTGGGGGTTACGCTGATTATAAGTATAGTACAACAGGCCCCAAAGCCCTATTCTAATTATGAAGGCCCCTATACCCTAAACCCTTATAGTGGCCCTTATAGAACCCTCTAGGGAACCCTTTAAAGGAACCCTAAGGAACCCTTTCAAGGAACCCAAAGGAACCCTTTAAAGCGACCCTTGTATTATGCAGGTGGGCTCCATCGATGAGTTCTGGTCGCATAGCTGGCACAGCGTTGTCTTCCTCAAGGCGATGTTGAGTTGTGTAGTAACGCTAAGGGTCCAAGTACCTAATTATCATATACTCTCCAAAATAGCGACCTACATAACTACTATCCTAAACCCCAGTACCTAGTTATTGGGTCCTTTGGACCCTTAGGGTAATGTAGGAACCTGACTCAGAAAGTCTGGGTCTATACGCCAATGTAATAGGATCCTGATTCAGAACCCTATAATGAGGACCCAAGGTTTCTTAATCCGGGTCCTACATTACCATGTTTAGTGATAGGAGTTTAGGAGTTCGTGCGTAGGACCAGGTTTTCCCTTTCACAGCCGGCAATTGCAACATTCTTCAGATCTGGGTATTGGCACACGGTAGTGGGGCAGAGCCTTCGTGGGCAGCTTCCGAGATTTCATTCACCTCGGCAGGTGTGGCTGCTCCTCATGCTGAAAAATGGCCGCGCTGCTTGTGTGGGCGGTACGCTTATAGCCGCGCTCGTGGCATACCTTTCGTATGCGGATGTTCTGCCTGGATGGTGCCTGGGACCTTTCTGATTCTGTTTCGCGAATAAACTAGTTAAGACTTCAATCTGCTCAAACCATAAATGACCACTATTGGGACCATGACCACTTTCAACCCCTCGTGCTTCCCTTCCTACTACTACCCCCTGTGGTCTTCTGTGCGTGTTCCGATTTGCGCCAGTGTTTCTTGTCATCAGCGTCGCTCTGAGCAGCTGTGCTGTGCCTTTCAAGGGCCCTGCGATGTTGTTCCAAGAATCCCCGATCCCTAAACCCAAACCCTAAAACGCTAAGGCCCTAAGCCCTAAACCCAACATCGCTATAAACCCGAAACCCTAAATCCCTATAAACCCTAAACCCCACACCCTGAATTGCTGAACCCCGAAGCCTTAGGTCCTAAACCCTATAATAAATGCTACAAAGCCCAAACTCTAAACTGCTAAACCCTAAACCCCAATATCAGGATTCCCTACTAGAAGCCAAAGGAGTATACCCTACGTCCCTCAAAACCCTCAACCCCTAACCCTAAACTGCGAAACCCCAGGTACAAGGAGCCACGTCTCCAGGGACCTGGATACAGCGGAGAGCCTCCGGGCGGAGATCATAAGCCGGTTTAGGGTTTAGGGGTTATACGGGTTTAGGGGTTTGGGGGTTAGAGTTTAGGGGTTTAGGGCTTATAAGGGTTTAGGGGTTATAAGTTTTAGGGTTAAGGGTTAATTACGGGTTAAGAGGTTCAGGGTTTAGGGACCTATAGTCTCCATCGTAGTTTCTCGTCTCGGTACCCTGCAGCAGGATGCTAGATATGCAACTATGTACAGCTCATAAGCCGCCACCCATGTAATCCATGTTCGAAACAGGGTTTCCGCATCCAGTGTCACCCTTTGAAACTAAGGTTCAGGTTCAGCCCATGGGCGAATCTGAGCGGATGTGCTTCAGCCTTGCTTCTCCTGCTCTTCTGGCAGTCCCCTAGCAAGGCGGGGCTGTCTGATCCTAGCAAGGTGGGTCTGTCTCTGCCAAGACTTTTGGTTTAGGCCTCCTCCTGCAGCGCATTGTCATAACAGTAGTGGCACTGGTGTTAGTAGTAGTACTGGTGGTAGTAGTCGTCGTCGTCGTCCTCGTCGTCGTCTTAGTCGTAGGGGAGGAGGAGCACGAAGCGGAGCAGCGGCTAAACCTGCAGCCCTTTCTTTTCAGACCAAGGTCTTCCTGGATCGTACATGCATCCACCAAGGGGATGGCAGGTGGGAACCGGAGCGGGGTTTTAAAGCTCGGGGCAGCGGTTTAGGGTCTTTAGAGATGTTTAGAGCCTGGGGCTACTGGACCTTGTAGCTTACCATCTCCAGGTAGCCAGGCAATTTTCCAGGGTTCCGGCTTCGAGTTCGAGGGTGGTCTGGGGGTCTTGTGAGTGTGGGTTGTTGAGGTTTAGACCCCAAACCCTAAACCCTAAACCCTAGGATTTAGGGTTAGGGTTTTGGAGTTTGGGGTTCAGAAAGAGTTTATGGAGTTGGGAGCGCAGGGTTCCAAGGCCTACAGGCCTACCAGGGGCCCGGGGTGTGTAGGCCCAGGCAGAACGCCTAAGCCTAAACTGCAGGCATGAACCTGCATGTAAACCCATGATTCTTATAAACCCCGCTCCTATTCTAGGGCCTAGGGATAGCAGAACTCCCAATATTTGGGTCCATAAAGGAAAGTTGTAGTTAGTCCATTAAATGGTAAAGCTTTGCCTTCAGAACCGCAAACTTTCAAATTTCGCACTCTTGAAGGCTGAAAGCAGAGGGCATCCTAAAGCCCAAATCCTTAACCGCCGGAAGGCTCAAAGCAGAGGGCATCCTAAACCTAAACCCGAAGGAGGCGTATTTATTTTGGTATTTTTTTTCTTTGGGCATTGTCTTTTGTGGTTTGGGTGCGTGAGCGGTCTTTCGGCTTATGGTTTGTTGGCTTTTTGGCCTTGGCCTCTCGACTTCCTACAGCCTCGTGGCCTGGAGCATACTGCCTTCTTGTCTTGGCTGGCTTCTTGGCTTCTCGGTTTCTTTGGCTCATTTTTTACTTTGTGACCTCCTTAATTCATTTGAGCCCAATGCGACGACTGTGCGACTCTGCAGGCGCTTTGGCTTGAGTGAAAATTAGCACTTGAACAAAGATTGTTTGATGATCCCCGGCTTTGGGGACCCATTTTTTGTTTTCGAGTTTGCAATGCTTGTTTTTTTCGTGGTGAGGGGGGGTTGTGTCCATAGGAAACCTACACCTTTATTTAGCAAAAACCGCTATGTTCATCTAATTTTCTCTGTGTTTTACCTGGAAAACCTTTCTTTCCTCTCTGTTTTTTTATAGGGAAATGTAGATTTTCTCTTTACTGTCATGGGAATCGAAAGGAAGAAGAAGATGGGGACAGAACGAAAGAAAGAAGGAACGAGAGCAACATATGAACAAATCTAAGGAAGAAAGAAAGAAAGAGACGAAGACAAAAAAAAGACAGGACTAACTGAAGTAACAAAAAGAAGGAACGAACTAAAGAAAGACAAAACAAAAGAGTTAAGCCGTGCAACTTGCTTCAGTGCAAATGAGTTCTTCTGCAACCCATCATGCGAGCATTGCGTTTGCAACTGGCAGGGGGCTGCGCCCCCCTAACCCCTCACGTTTTTGAGCCGTGCATGCTTGCTTCAAAGCAGTCACAGCAACAATAGCAACAGCATATGCAACAGCAACCATCACAACCACATCCGCAACCACAGCCACAACAACAATCACAGGGTTGTTTTGGGCATGTAGGCTGTAGTTTGATTCCCCGATTCTTCAGCCGAGGCTTACGACCGCCACACGAGAAAGGCCCTTGAGAAGAAGCGGAAGGAGGAGCGGATGTCGGATCCCGAAGTCATTGTACGAGCATTGGCATGATAGGCATGTACTGCTTCCCATAGGTGCCGAAGTGTCCAGTCCATTCAACTACAAGTGGATGTCGCTGCTGGTGGAGGCCCGCCGCCACCATCACGTGGGGCCGAGACGCTGAGTCTTTGAAGCGTGTGACTCATTTTTCTTGCCTGGCCGGGCAAATTTTAGTTGCCTTGTCGAGTCCTTCAACCCTCAAAGGCATCGCACTTAAAGCCCCCCCCAACCCCCAACCCACGACGGGTTATGCCTCTTCCGGAGACCAAGAGAGCTCATATCCTCGGTGGCAAAACGGTGGACCTGCTTGGGCTCGTCGTGGTCGAGCAGGCCTGCTAAAGGTCGCCGGTTCGCCACGGGCCAAAAGGGACTGTATTCGCAATTCCGGTACCTTCCCTGGAGGGTTTCCGTGTCAGTTTCTTGCCACCACACAACTGCATCATCCGTTCTGCCTTGCCAAACAGATTGAATGCGAAAAACAGCTAGCACAGGCTCACACCAGCCAGATCACTACACTGGCGCAGAGGTCCTGCCAGCTATTGTTGGAGCAGTCATCAGTCATCGGCTTTACCACATGCCCAACGAGGCACGCGAAAATAATCTAGGTAGGAGTACGGACATGCCCTGTGACCACAATTGCTGGTTATTCTGTTTGTCGCAGTGGCCTGGGCTAAATGAACCAATGATATGGCAGGTGGCATTTCTTGCCAATCCCAGCAAGGCAGGGATTTCAGTGGAAGCACGCAGCGACACACGTTTGATTGCATTGCTATCACATTCTTGGTTCTGCTACTCCATCACAAGGTGCTGGGCACTCGACTGCGGACCATACCCCAATCATCCGGGCCTCGAGTCACGAGGGGCCAAATGCTCCTGTGTTCTTTCAATGCGCACATATATATATATATATAGATACATATACATATACATATACATATACATATATGTAAGCATTTTAGGATGACACCCTAGAAGTGCAGTTTCAAGCGCTGGCACCCGCATAACTTCACCTCAGGCGACCTGACCTGACCGGACCTGAACTAGAGGCGCTTTTGGGAGTTTCCGAAATGGGCGTACTTATAACAAGGAGCCT
>BGNK01002060.1:84904-116390 GCA_003297005.1 Symbiodinium sp. clade A Y106
CCTGCCCTGCTGCCCCCTGCCCTTGCCCCGCCCCTGCCCAAACGCCAATATTGATTATTATCCCGAAGGCTGTTTTTCTCTAACCCCAGGGCCCTAGCCCCAGCCCCTGAACCCTAAGCCTGAAAACTACAACACAAAATCCGAATAAGGGCCGGACCCACATAGTTCACTTGAGGGTTGCTTTTCGTGGGGGTGCAAGGGGCGGTGCGGTGGGTGGGACTGCCCTACAGAGAGTCCAAGACCATTGGAGGAGGCGAGATTTCACCGCAGGACTTGGGGACAAATCATGGGGAGCAAAGGGAATCCGTAACAGAACTTCTGACCGCTGCGGCCAGAATCGAGGCGAATTTCGTTTTCCCTATGCCTGCTAACCATATACTGGTAAACCTCTAGCTGTCCGCAGTCGGAAAAGAGCCCATGAAATCAAGAAAACTCGAACTTTAGAGCCCTAACCTTAGCCGCCAAGTGGCACTAAATTTGCTTGCTAAGTGACCCAAAACGTTGCGGAGTCGAGGTTTTCCGAAGAAAGCGTAGCGAAAATAAAGGTTTTCCTATGGAAATACAAACAACCCAGCCGCCCGGCACCAACAAAAAATACCAAAAACACACAAAATAAATTCTCAAACTATTCCAGACCCGCACCCTAAACCTTAACCGCCGGCAGGCTGAAAGCAGGCTAGTTTAGGGATGCAGAATTAGTTTGGGTGTTTTTTTGTTTTTGTTCCGGTATTTTTTTTGTTTTCCCTCTGTTCTAGCAATTCACACGCAATTCGCAAGTTCCACGCGACTTTTGTCTGCATATACTAGCAAAACCGCCAAAACCACAGCCAGAGGATTTGAGGGGTGATTCAAGAAGTTCATATGAGTTCAGTTAGCCGGTAGACAATAACTCCTGAACTCCTCGACCAAAGTGACATCCCAACCCGCTGAAAGCCAGGATGGATCATCTGACGAGCCTACCTGATAAGGTTGGTGACTGTGATACCTGCTTTCAAAAGTTCCCACTGAACATTCGAGAAATCGAATCTCAGGCTGATGACATAATACCTTCAACCAACATAAATCTGTAGCTTTATCGGCTACTCGAATCATGGAACTGGTATGAACTGCCTGAATCAACATCCAAAATCTGCCTGCTGTGGTTTACTCNTCGGCTACTCGAATCATGGAACTGGTATGAACTGCCTGAATCAACATCCAAAATCTGCCTGCTGTGGTTTACTCGCGTCTACACTAGGTCTGACCACAGCCGTTGGCATCGGCAGATTTAGGTTGGCCCAGATGTTTGTGGGCTTACTACTCAGCAGTTGGGTTTTTGAACTCAGTGTCGGGTCTTGCGCTTTGGCGGTTATGGTTTGGGTTTGGGCTTCAGGTTTAGTGAAGTTTGAATTAAGAGTTCAAACTTTCAGGGTTTGGGGTTAGAGGTTCTCCGACAGCCTAGGCCTCATGAAATACGGTTTACAGTTTAAACTGGAGGCTGTGGTGTTGCGGTCCGGAGCTTTAAAGGTCGCTGTCAGGACTCCTTGACTCTTCTGCCGGCCTGCCTTTTTGGCTGAGCAAGATGTTTCCTACTTTAAAGTATAGACTTTGGCATGATAAAATCAAAACGCATGCCGTAGGGCGTGATGGGCAGTCGCTTTCGGAGCTTTCAAGCAAAACCTTCCTGTTTTGAACCCATGTGGTGGTTCTTGGCTGAGCTGGGGGGCGCGGCGGGATGCAAGGTCCTACGTTGCCAGATGAAGCTACGTGTGGCGGTGCTCAAAACTTGCAAAGGAAGCCGAAGGAACGAGGCAACTGAGAGTAGTTTCCAGGTTAGGTGTTGGTAGCCACCGTTCCACTCGTTTCACCGTTTTTTACGGATTTGCATACAAAACTTCGAAAATGCCGCCCGACACCGCCGCCCGATGCTGCCCGACGCTGCCCGATGCTGCCCGAAGCTGCCCGAAGCTGCCCGATGCTACCCGAATGCCGCTAGCTCTCCCAATCACATGCCCAAAAGCTGGATGCCTGTCCGGGCAGCCTCTGCCCGAAGCTGCCCGAAGCTGCCCGAAGCCGCCCGATGCTGCCCGATGCTGCCCGATGCCGCCCGAAAGCACTCCCGCCCGAAAGCACTCCGTCGGCTGCCCGATGCTGCCCCATTCCGCCCGACGCCGCCCGATACCGACACCGCCCGACGGCTTTCCTGGTGGGTTCCAGCTATTTCCGGCTAAACGCGCGCGGCCTGTCTGCACCTCCATGGAGATCCTGTGAAGCACTTGCAGGAGACTTTCTTTCTTAGTTTTTCAAAGAACAGCCTCCGCTTTACAAGTTTTGAAGGGACTCGAGATTTTTCGCATTCCGCCCTGCAGATTGAGGAAGGTTTTGCCGAGAGCGACTGCCCACAAGGCACTAAGGCATGCGTTTCGATCTTATCACGCCAAAGTCTATACTCTAAAATAGGAAACACCTTGCTCAGCCAAAACGGGAGGCCGGCAGAAGCGTCAAGGAGTCCTGACAGCGACCTTTAAAGCTCCGGACCGCAACACCACAGCCTCCAGTTTAAACTGTAAACCTTATTCTATGAGGCCTAGGCTGTCGGAGAACCTCTAACCCTAAACCCTGAAAGCTTGAATTCTTAACTCAAACTTGACGAATATAAGCCCAAACCCAACACATAACCCCAAAGCCCAAGCCCCAACACTGAGTTCAAAGACCCAACTGCATCTGGGCCAACCGAAATCTGCCGATGCCGACGGCTGTGGTCAGACCTAGTGTAGCCGCGAGTAAACCACAGCAGGCAGATTTTGGATGTTGATTCAGAAAATTCATATCAGTTCCATGATTCGAGTAGCCGATAAAGCTACAGATTTATGTTGGTTGAAGGTATTATTTCATCATCCTGAGATTCGATTTCTCGAATGCTCAGCGGGAACTTTCGAAAACAGGTATCACAGTCACTAACCATATCAGGTAGGCTCATGTCACGGGTCAACCTGAGCACATCGGAATAGACGTTATTACAAAACCCAACCCTATCAGGTAGGCCCAGGTCACAGGGTCAACCCGAGCATGTCGGAATCTACCCTGCTGGGGCTGGCTGCGGATATTGCGGTTTTACTAGCATATACATTTGCAAGCGTTTCTGTTCATGCAAGCTCTTTGCCTGCTGCAATTTTGAACAAAACAAGCTCGATTCTTGCTCGGCCATCCGGAGGGTGCCGGGTCACTTAGCATTTTTGGGCTGTTCCGGTTCATTGAAGATTTTGGGTCCGAATTTTTTTGAGATTTTTTTGTTTGTTTGGTGATTTTTGTTTGTTTTTGCTTGGTCTTCCCTCGCATTTTTGACGGATTTGGTGCCATTCCCCCTGTATAGATTTTCCTCAGGAAAACATCGTTACCTTAAGGAAAACGTACGTTACCTGGGTTTTCCTAGGGAAACGACAGTTTTCCTTACATTTTGGAAGGATTTCGTGCCATTTCCCACGTTTCCTGACGAAAAACCTACGTTTGGTTGTTGTTGTTGTTGTCTTGAGAAAAACCGACATTACCTTGGTTGTGGTTGCGGCTGTTGTTGTTGTTGTTGTTGCTGCTGCTATTGTTCTTCTTGTTCTTCTTGTGGTTGTTGTTAGCCGTATTATTTTTTTATGATTATGTATTATTGTTGTTGCATTATTGTACTGTTTATTTATTTTAGTTGCTATTATTTTTATTGCTATTATTACTGTTGCTGTTGTTGTTGCTATTGTTATCGTTGTGGTTGTTGTTGTTCTCGTTGTTCTTAAGCCGGTGTTGTTGTTGTTGTTGTTGCTGTTGTCGTTGTCGTTCGTATTCTTCTTATCATTATTAGTATTCTTTTGGTTCTTGCTGTTGTTATTGTTACTATTGTCGTTGTCGTCGTTGTTGTTGCTGCTGTTGTTGTTTTGTCACTGGCTTTGTCGTTGTTGTTGTTGCTTTTGCTGCTACCCTAACTGTAGTAGAGCTTAAAGAAAGCAGCAGGGTCTGCAGATCAGAAGATCAGAAAAGCAGGGGGGTAAGGGGGAGAGAGAAAGCAGCAAAGTGTGCAGTTCAAAAAAAAGGGGGGGTTGGGGGGCGGGGGGGGGGGGCGCCCACACCCCCCGCCCCCCACCACCCTATATATAAATATTTTACAATTTTTTATGTTCTACAGTACATTGATCTCGTGATCAATAANCCCCCCCATTTGCAACGAGGGGGCCCCCTCGAAGAGGGCCTCGAAGGCGATTTCGCAAGGGATGTCCTGTTGCGTGGTGGAGAAGATATCTTTATTGTTTTAATAATAGTAATTGTAATAGTAACAGCAATAGTAATAATACAAAAGCAAAGCGTTAAAGCAGAGCAGCGGAGAAGCAGAGAAGCACAAAAGCTGCAAAACAAAAAGGAAAGCAAAGGCAGAGGAAAGCAATCAACAAGAGAAAAACAACAAGCAATCAAAGCAGGGAAGAGCAGCAAGCGAAAACTTAAAAAGAGAATAAGGAAGCAGACAATCAGAGAAGCAGAAAAGCAAAAAAACAAGAGAAGCAGAAAAGCGGAAAAGCAGAGAAGCAGAAAATCAGAGAAGCAGAAAAGCAGAGGAAAGCAAAAGCACAAAATCAAAAAAAAAAACAAAAACATACTAAAGCAGGGAAGAGCTGCAAGCAAAAACTTAAAGTAAGAGAACAGCGAAGCAGACAATCAGAGAAGCAGAAAAGCAGAGAAGCAAGAGAAGCGGAAAAACAGAAAAGCATAGAAGCAGAAAAGCGGAGGAAAGCAACGCACAACAATCAAAAAACACAAAAGCAAAACAATGCGAAAGCAGGGAAGAGCTGTAAGCAAAAACTTAAAAAAGAGAAAAGCGAAGCAGACAATCAGACAAGCAGAAAAGCAGAGAAGCAAGAGAAGCGGAAAAGCAGAAAAGCATAGAAGCAGATAAGCAGAGGAAAGCAAAAGCAGAGGAAAGCAAAAGCACAAAAATNAGACAATCAGACAAGCAGAAAAGCAGAGAAGCAAGAGAAGCGGAAAAGCAGAAAAGCATAGAAGCAGATAAGCAGAGGAAAGCAAAAGCAGAGGAAAGCAAAAGCACAAAAATCAAAAAAACAAAAGCAAAAATATACTAAAGAAGGGAAGAGCTGCAAACAAAAACGTAAAAAAAAGGAAAAGCGAAGCAGACGATCAAAGAAGCAGCAGCAGAGAAGCAGAAAAGCAGAGAAGCAAGAGAAGCGGAAAAGGAGCGAAGCACAAAAGCCGAAAAGCCGAGGAACGCAGAAAAGCAGAGGAAAGCAAAAAGCGAAAAACAAAATGCCCAAAAAAACAAAAAAATCCTCAAATAGTTAGGATGAAAATCCAAGAAGCCAAGGAAGCCGAAGCCGAGAAGCCAGAAGGCCAGAAACTCAAAAACCAAGAAGCCAAGGGAACCAAGAAGCCAAGAAGCCATGCAAGACCCGAAGGCAAACCAGGAAGGAAAGCCAGAAGCCAAGAAGCCAAAAGACGACAACAAACCAGCAAGGAAAGCCCAAAAGCCGAGAAGGCAAAAACCGAAAAACAAAAAAATACCTAAACAAAAACAAAAAATACCTAAAAAGAATAGGATTCCATAGTTTAGCCTAAACCCTCACCCTAAACCTTGAACCCTAAACCTTAACCGCCGGAAGGCTGAAAGCAGAGCGCATCCTAAACCCTCAGCCATAAGTCCTAAGCCTTAACCGCCGGAAGGCTGTAAACGGCCGGCATCCCAAACCCTAAACACCCAACCCTAAACCCTAAACCTTAACCAGCGGAAGGTTGAAAGCAGAGGACATCACGCACCCCAAGTCCCCAACCACCGGACCTAAACTTTAAACCCTAAGCCCCTGAAGGTTGAAAGCAGAGGGCATCATAAATCTCGGCGCTTTGTTGAAGAAGTCTCGGATGCTGGTGGTCGTGTGGGATCCGTCGTATCTCTCCAGGCCTGGCTAGACTTGTGCTGTAACATAGGGGCCTTAATAAAATCACCTATAATATCAGGGTTCCTTTAAAGAGTTCCTTTTATAGAGGGTTCTATACTGAGGGTCCGTAAGGGCTTCATACATGGGAGTCTTAATAATTGGAACAGGGTTGTGGGGGCTGCTTATTACAATTATAGTATAATGTGCCCCAAGGGTTTAAGGGTTAGTGCTCAGGGTTTAGGGTTCAACTGTTAGGGTTTCAGGCTGAGGGTCAGGGTTTAGGGTTGAAAGGTTTGGGTTTAAAGGTTAGGGTTTAAGGGTTAGGGTTTAGGGTTTAGGGTTTAGGGTTAGGGTTTAGGGGTTGGGGGTTTAGGGTTACAGGTTGAGGGCTGAGGCCGACGAGTAACAATCGAAAAAGCCAAGCCCCCGCAGGGCGAAAGTACCAACAACAAGAAGACTCCACATGCTTTTCGGTCTGAGACTTTGCGTTTGCTTCTTTTGAGGCTGTGGTGCGTTTTTGAGCTTGCAGCATTTCTCCACGGCCATCGTGAAGATCCGTCAAGCTTGCTCAAGAAGCGCTTGGTCATCAAGCCTTCTGTTTTGGTTCCCCTGACCTTCCTGGTCGGCGCGAATGCCGCCCTCACGCTGCTGTTTGAAAATGCCCTGCCTGATACTGATGTCGTCGCCTTCATGCGGATATTCCTGTTCGTAGCGTCTCAATTTCCTCTCATCTATATTATCCAGCGGCTTTGGCGAAAAGTCATGGATGCTGAGAAGCAGTTTCGCAACTTCAGTTTGCAGAAGGTCAAGTGCTACTGTTGTTCTGTAAACCACCTGGACCAAGCAGGCAGACCCATACCTTGCGACAAGGAGCCTTGGTTTGGCTTACCACATGGGGTAGGATCTAAAACATTGTTCTCATGAGCGCATGTTGAGGGCCCTTTATAAACCCTAAACCCTAAACTCCCGAGCAATACTGATGAGGTTTTTTAACTAGGGCGCTATTGAGCGATGCTGGCAGTGAAGGCCTTACTTCACCATGATTTGCTTGCGCGAGCCACGTGTAAGCTTTGTGTCTTTCATACTTTCATATGCGGGAGTTTGAGGAAAGAGGCGATCAGAACCTCATAAGACTTAGTAGGGTCCCTAACAATCCCCCTAAACGTACCCTAACTATGTTCTTTAAGCATCCAAGGAGATACTCACAGATTGCATTGTCGAGTGGTACGGCTCTGTAGAAGACTTCGAGGTCAGTGTCCGCACCCATGTGCACGATGCCTTCATTGAGCAGGTGAGCCGCTTTCCTCTCGGGTATCAGTGGACGGTCGCTCGCTTGAGAAGAATGTAGAGAAGAACGTTGACGCGCGGGCGGTAGCGGGGGTGGTGGTGGTTGTGGTGGAGATGGTAGCTATAGGGGTGTAGAGGTACAGTAACAGTGGTCATAGTAAAAGTTGGCAGTTGCTAAATAGTCGCATCAGTGTTCCTTGCGTTGGTGTTTGCTGTCGTTGCTGCATCTTCTGCTGCCACTGCTCAGTGTCAGGCTATTTCTACAGCCTGCTCTGGCTGGTTTTCGCTGCGTGTAAATATTGTGTGTTTACTGTCATACCAGGTATGGTCTACCAGAGAAAAACAGTAGTACCCTTTGGCCTTTTTCGTGTGTGGGTCTCCTTACTACAGGCGGATACTGGTAGTAGGAGAATGTGTACGTTGATTCTTACTGAAGAGCCTGAATTGCTACAAATCTTATCATGATACGTGCGACTGCCAGGGAGATACCGAGAGGGCGGGAGGGGGCCGAGAACAGGGAATGCGCGATCATCAAGTTTTTTTGAAAGGGGATCATAGTGGCTTCGCAATTCATGAGTGGCTCCTGCTGTCGGGATTCGGGATCCTTGTATACAGGATCCCAATATTTCACGTGAGGGCCCCCAAGTAGTACCAGTAGTATAGGGGCCTTATTTACCAATGCTATGTTGGGGCTCCTTAATATCCAAGACCCTACTGTAATTATTAAGGCCCCGGCCCCTATATTAACCAGTATTCAAGAACTTTCTGATCAAGGTCGGGATGACGACGTGTATACTTTGGGGACAGCTGGATGCCATCGCGGCCCGGGCACATGGTGGTGCCTATAGTTATGCTGCCTCCGTAGTGGTTGCCACCATGGCTTGGTTTCTGTGGGTCACGCCAACGCACTTCTTGATCATGATCAGGATCATTGCCTACTTGATGGAGGCCTGTCAGTCGAAGTCACTGCTCGTTCGCTCTTTTGCCACTTGCATCGGCTACATTGTCATTGGAGTGTTTACATTTCTTCCCCACGCCCTTCAAGCGGTACTATACCAAGTCTTTCCGGAGCCTCTGATCGGTGCCGGTGTGTTCTGGGGCGTGACTCTGTGCATTGCAGTGGTAAGCCACTACTTCCTTGCCAGGCCCTGGAAGCGAGCCCCAAAGCCAGGGAGAACAGAACCAAAAGCTTCGTTATGACATGTTTGTTTGCTGCGCCTTGTCAGCATTGACATGATCCCGATCATGGCAAGTGTCGAAGAGCCTGCTACACCAGCTATGTCTGATGGACACTAGTGGCTCAGACGATTCCCCAACAGGGTGTCTCTTCTCGAATCGCGCGTTCACCAAACCCTTGCCTGTGACATCCAGGCTGGGCCCAGGCCAGTTCCTTTAAAGGGATCTATATAATAAGGGTTACTATAAGGGATCTATAAGGGTACTATAATGTAGGGGCCTTAATATTTGGAATAGGGTTTTGGGGCCCACTATTCTCCTCACCACATGCTCATCCGTGAGGGAACCGCGAACATGCCTAAGGATTAAGCTTCTTGCTTTGGTAATGTGAGAAAGATCTTCTACATCTCGTCTTACCCTCGTCTATGTGGTGTGCAGTCTGCGGACAACACAAAGTTCAAACAACAACCCCCCCCCGTTACATCTCTACAGCCCATGCAAACAGCTACTCTCAAGATCATGCAGCTGACCCTAAACCCTAAACCCCTAAACCCTAAACCCTAAACCCAGACTGAGACCCTAAGACTGAACCCTCAATGCCCCATTCGTGCCCCCAAAAACCCCTTAGTAGCTGGGTAGGTAACCTTTAACCTTTTTCTAAGCCATTTACAGGTGGGTAGTTATTAGGTGGGTAGTTTCCCATAAGCCTCCCATACCACTCCTATAAGGTAAAGGGGGTCTTATGGGAGTACTATGGAAGAAGAACTACCCACNGGGTAGTTATTAGGTGGGTAGTTTCCCATAAGCCTCCCATACCACTCCTATAAGGTAAAGGGGGTCTTATGGGAGTACTATGGAAGAAGAACTACCCACCTGTAAGGGGCTTCTACTTTTGAGGTTTATATCATCCCACCATCATCGGAAAGGTTAGCCTTTTTGGGGCCAGGATCTGATGCAGGGGTATATCTATATCTACATATAAGTACATATCTATACCGATAGATAGATAGACAGATAGCTAAAGACGTATCAAAATATCACATAAACCACCAGCCCGAACCCCCAAATCCGGTAGGCTTAATGACCGAATGATACTGCCCGCAGCAACTCTTCCGGTTCCGACTCTCACGGCGGATGGTGTGCATGCCCTGGTGCCGAAAGCCGAAGTTGTGACCGCTGGGGTCAGATCCCGCGGTTTCCCTAATCCAGGGACTCCAATGTCAGTAAAATGTGGGTCTTAAACTTTGAAACCCTAGACCGTAGCAGCACAGTAGCGAGTATTACCCTAGGAGCTCAGTCATCCAGTTGCTGGGCTACTGTTCATTTAGCGTCACACTTTACCCGTAACCCACCTACTAGGCTGTGAATCCCCACAGGTGGGTCCAAGTCAAGTCCTTGTTATGGTTTCTGGTACCAGACAAGTACCCAGAAGCCTATCAAAGACAAGTTGGCTTGGAACCGTACGGGATCACTGCTCGACGCGGATATGCCTTCATTCGGGAGAGGGATTACCCTACAACCCTAAACTCTAAGACCTTCGGGATTTCGGAGTCTCTGGAACTCCCCTCCAGCAATGCAGCATGCTGAGCGTGGGACCATTTTTTGGGGTATACAAGATCCCTTTATAAAGCCTGGGCTTCGGACGTGAGACCAGCCCACCACGGTGTGGAAGACAGACGCCATTCCAACCACTTAGAAGCCTCGACTAAGGAGGGACTAGTATGAAAGGGTTAACGGTTACATTATGAAAGACGGCTTCCTAAGATGATGACCGTGAACACTGTACGGTAAAGTATGGTAGAGAATTGAGAAACCTACTCTACCCTTCTGAGGGCTTCTGAGCATGATTTCCTTACATAAATCCCTAAACAGGTAGGTTTTTAGGGCACCTGAATATGATGTCCTTGTACAAGTCCTTAAAACATGTAGGAAATTTGGGGTTGAGGAGGTTAACCCACGGCACTCGGAGTCTGTCACCAAGCCGGGAACATTACTAGATCGTGCGAAAACAGAGCTCGCACTTTGTCCGGCTTGGGTTTAGGGCTTTTTGCGACGGAGGGGAGGAGCACTCTTTTCGGGGGTTGAAGAATGAGTCAAAGCGAGGTTCGAAACTCTGATAACTATGGTGCCTGATGCCTCATTGCGCAGAGCTAGCCTCTTTGGAGCCAAAGGGAAGGTTGGCCACCTTGGGCTTTGTCCGTATATGGCTGGACCGAAAGTTTCGTCAGATCAGCATCGGCATGCTTCGGCCTTCGCCCGCACCTACCAGAGGGGCCTAAATTACCAGTAATATTTTGCGGGCTCCTGATCATAATTAGTGTATAGTATAAAGGGCCCGTAAAACCCTATTCTAGTCATTAAAGCCCCTACTTACCACTACGGGCTATTAGCCCTTAAGGGTACCTTAATCTACCCGTAATAGGGTCCTAATAGGGATCTTGAGGGTCTAATAGCCCATAGTGGTACCAACTCCCCAGGGCTGAGTTTCAAGATGGCGCTGCCGTTGGATACTTCATCAAGCCGAAACCCGAAGCTCTCTCTCTCTCTAAACCGTGTCAGAGTTTAGGGTTTTAGGGTTTCGGGATTTCGGGTTTAGGGTTTTAGGGTTTCGGGTTTTAGGGTTTCGGGTTTAGGGTTTAGGGCTTGGCAACCAAAACCCTAACTCTGACAGACCAAATCGCTGAAAGCTGTGCCGGGTAGACCTTCGAAATCCTAACGTGATTCTTGAGACCGTCTTCCCAAAATCGTCGAAATTCCCACAAAAGAAGCCGTTAAGAACGTCTCTCAGACCCTGTCAAAACCTAAACTCTGTAAACAAACGCATGTTGTGAAGACTCGTATAATATCAAACTCAGTAAAAGGCTAAGTCCTAAACCCCAAATACGCCCTAAACCCTAAACCCTGAACCCTGAACCCTAAACCACTATACAAACCCAAGCGTTGGCACACCTAGGTCGAGGAGCATTGCCCTCAGGGGTCCTCGTCTCACACGGGGCATACGCCTCTGTGGAGAGGTTCCTCCAGAAAGGCCGGGTTCCGGGGGTTGGGGTTTGGGTTTAAGGCCAGCTGAGGGTTAGAACTTCGGGTTTCGGGGTTTAGGGTTACAACTTAGGGTTTCGGGGTTTAGGGTTACAACTTAGGGTTTCGGGGTTTAGGGTTAGAACTTCGGGTTTCGGGGTTTAGGGTTACAACTTAGGGTTTCGGGGTTTAGGGTTAGAACTTCGGGTTTCGGGGTTTAGGGTTAGAACTTCGGGTTTCGGGGTTTAGGGTTACAACTTAGGGTTTCGGGGTTTAGGGTTTAGTCCCAAAAACCTACGTTGTTAAAGACATGCTTGATAGAAGCCAGAATGAGGAACCCGAAAAAGATAGGAATTTCGGCTACATGTAGTGTTCAGGTTGCAGGGCTTCGCGAACAACATATTATGGCTTTCGAACTCCCCAGCTACCTCCCCCAGCATGCCCTGCCTGAGTGCCCATAGCGAGGACCAGAAGGGCGGCTGTGTTAAGGGCATCTAGGAAGCCCCGAAGGGGTTTAGGGTTTAGGGACAAGGTCTAAGATGTCCGGTGTGAAGGCTTTGGGTGCCGAGTTTGCTTATTGCGAGTTGTCAGAATGGATTCCTTAAAAGGATCTATAAGGGTTCTCTAAGGGAATTTGCCAGCTCCTTAAAGAAGTATACCTTAAATTCGTTTAGGATCCCAGAGTTTGAGACTCTAAGGCCCTCAAAGGTCTCAATGCTTCAAAGGCGCTTCAAATAGAACAAAGAAGCCTGTTTGCATAGACGTACCCATTAGGCTCCTTAAAGTTATCTGTAAGGGATCTGAAGGGTTCCTAAGGGGTCTATAAGGGATTTAAAGGGTTTAGCGTTAAGGGGATTCTGAATACTATCTTTCCATAGGCTCCATAGTAGTTCCTTTTTGGGACTACCTTATAGGATTCTAAGTATGAACCACAAAAACCCCAAGGGTCCAAAGGACCCAATAATTAGGTACTCGATTTTGGGATAGTAGTTATGTAGGTTAGGATTTTGGAGAGTATATGATTCCCAAAGGCTCCATGTACCTTTATAGTAGATACTTCGGCCTTAAAGGGGTCCCTAGGTAGGTACTTTAAGGCCTAAGTATCTACTATATGGGTACATGGAGCCTTTGGGATTATTAGGTACTTGGACCCTTGGGGAAAGGGACTATGGAGCCTCTAGGTATGCTCCCTGCAGGTTTTATATGAGGCCCCTTGGGCTCCAGTTACCTACCTTAAACTACCAAACCCTACTTTTTTGTAGGTTCTTATTATAAACCCTAATATGGAGTTTATAGGGACCCTACAAAAAAGTAGGGTTTGGTAGGTTAAGGTAGACCTCCCCAAATCCCCTAATTAAGGAATATCCCTTAAATCATATTAGGGATCCTACTATAATTTAGGTATATTCCTTAATTAAGGAATTTTGGAAGATCTGGGTACCTAAATAGTAGGTTACTGGGGTACATTATACATGGTTAGTAACCTACTATTTAGGTAACCGGAGCCCTAGGGAGCTATATCGTACATCTCCCCAGTGTTTCAAATTTTGGGAGCTCCGAATGCGCTTTTGCAGGCCCTAGACCTTCAAGCTTAACCAAAACCCCGAAACCTGAAAGCTCTGCAAGCCCTTAGCCTTTTTAACCCCGTGCTTTTGACAACCCTGTTAAGGCCCCCTGAGGATGTCTTAACGAACCCCAAGCTCTTGTCGAGAATGTGTTGAGGACTCTTGGATGTCAAGGAGCTTGCAAAGAGAGACTCGGCCTTTGCTAAGGGATGTGCTGCAACATGCCGCAAGTTATAGAGTTATAGCAGAAGCCAGGAAGTTGGAACATCATTATCCTCATGTCCCCTTAAAGTAAAGTATAGGGAATCCCAGCATGAATCCTCCAAAAACCATGTTCCAACTTTCTGGGGTTCACTATATACCGATACACTACAATACATGCCCAAACCCTATTCTACTTATTCAGGCCCCCATATTGCCATGAGATAGACAATCATCAGCATGGTCACAACCTGGTAATAGTATGCAGCGGCGAGCGGGCCTTCCCTGTTCGTTGAGTTCAATAAAGTAGATAGCATGCAGTCCTTATGATAGATCTCCAATGCATAGTTCCTTTTTGGTCGATCACGCTCTTGAATCCATAGTATTTTTGTAGCAGGGACAATCTAAATTTATGCGACGGACACTAAACCCGAAACCCTTACAAAGGCCTTGCAGAATCCCTATCATTTTCTTCTAGAACCTTCATTGTAAACCAATACAGACAGAAGCGTGATTCCTTACCAACATTATCCTTCAGAGTTCTATAGTTTACGCACAGTGTAGGACAGTATAACCCTTAACCCGAACCCTATAAGCCCCTAAACCCTAAACTATACTACTCTCGCCCAGGGGACGCAGGAGGTTGCTCCTGTCTACACCGTGCGGCGCGCACTGGTGTGGCCGAGGCGTACGGCAGAGCCTAGGGGGCCCTTTTAGAAACATGGGTTTCGGATTTAGGGTTCAGGGTGTGTAATAGACAGTGCGCGCGGGCAGTGGGTGCGCCTTGTGATGTGGGAATAGGGCCACACCCACTTATGGCGCGCTTGCCGCAGCATGTCGTTTTCTCAATTCGGGCACCCCCCAAACCCCGCAAGAGCGGATTTCTTGCTTTCTGCCTCCCTTCGCAGTTTGATATACAACGACCGCATGTCAACTGAGATCGATTGGTGTCGGTTGTGGATGGTTGTGAGTCCTCGCGGCCTGTATCGGCTGCTTGACGAAGAGCAAGGGTTTCCAACAACAACTCGCCCCTCACCTTGTCAGGGTTGCTCGACAGTCACGGCAGGCGAGCCCTCAATTTTGGGCCGCACTCTCGAACCGCGGGTCCTTGGAATCTGAGAGCCTGGCCCCGGACCCCTCTGGGCATACCACCCCAGATCCTCCCGGACTCCCAGGCCAGGCCAAAAACCGTCCCCTTTTAGAGGCTCTACCCTTCTCACCGTTTTGTCGAGACGGCCATGCAAATGGTCAGCGGCACTCTCCGCAGTGTAGGGCTTATAAGGTATAGCGTTTTGGGTTTGGGGTTTAGCGTAGGGTGTGATATAGGGCCCATCAAGGTCGGAGTTTCAGTAATACTATTCCTTCATAGTCCTCGTGTACATTGATAGTACAGTAGAACATACCCCAAACACCCAAGTGTGATGAGTCAGGCCCATGCTTTGTTAGGGCCCATGGGGTCTCGTGTTTATCGGAGTTTCTAGACGGTAAGCCGTCGGTAAGCCATAAACTGTAGCCGCCATGACGCGGACATGCTATTTAGAATCCTCGACTGTCATACCTGACTGACCCCATGCCCCAGCTCACAAGCAAGCCCCAAACCCTTCTAAACCATGCGCTCAAGACACTAAAGCACGAGGCTCCTTTCCAATTTGAATAAGCCCCTTAACACCACCCCCAGCGTCCATACAGCCCCAAAGCCTTAAACCATAAACCCCAAGCCACAAGCAAAACCCTGAACCCCGAAACCTTAAATCCTAAACTTCTAGCTGTACCTGCAGTTGGAAAAGGGCCCACAAACAAAAAAAAAACTTCCTCAACCCTAAACCCCCCCAACCGCATGTTGCTTCCGGGAGTCTGCGAGCCGATGCGAGGCCGTTTACTCCATCCTCCACGTGGGTCAGTTTACTGAAGAGGACATGAAGGAGCCTCGGCTCCGGTGCTAGGGTCTTGTAGGGAAACCAGAGCACATACCGTAGGGGCTTGAAGAAGCAGAATAGGGTTTAGGGGTATGTTATACTATAGTTATAATAAGGAACCCCCCAAACCCTATTCTAAGTATATAAGGCCCCTACATTATGTGTTTGTTTGGTCTTTGCTTTCTGGGGTCGACTTGATCGGGGGAGTTTCCGGGAGTGGGACTATAATTAGGGTTTCGGGCTTAGGTGTGGAGACTTTTCTTACAGCCGTGGTGACTGGTTCTAGGGTTTACGGTTCAGCGGCTTGCATCTATTCTTACCAAGCCCCTTGATCCTTCATGTTCGTGGTAGTTTGTGGTTCATTTACCGTGAAGCTCTCGATATAGTGGGAGACTGGCCCCCCCAGATAACTAAGCCCAAACCGTCCAACACACCCTGCAGTCAAGAACTTTTAAACCCTGAACCCCAAAAGCTCACGGACCTTCCAAGACCCTCTTATCGCTGATTTGAAACGGAACCGCAGCCCAACACCCGAAATCCGAAACTGCGGACCCACGAAACCCTGATTTTGATTAGGGGTTGGGGTGTTTAGTGATATTTGCCCGTGCATCATGACTCCCACATAGCTGCATAATTGTATTGATCTTGTATCCCCGAAGCCCTGTTGCAACTACGATGATCTTGACCTGTTGCAACTACGACGATATTGAACCGAAGTCAGCTCAGGCCCTGAACCGTATTCCCTACACCCTACCTAGAGGCTCATACCCTACCCCTTTTTTAGGATACCTAGTTTTATGGTTAGGATCTGTTATGTTAAAAAGCAGGCGCCCTAAAGAAGGGGTAGGGTTTGAGCCTCTAGGTAAACCCTAAACTGAGGCCTCTGACAAGCAGGGCTGGAGTGTTGTGCACCACGCTGCAGCCGCCGGCAAAGCCGCGTGTCTGGAGGCCTGGATCCCGGTTTCGGAGGCTCAAAGGTTAAGGGTTTGGGTGTTGTAGCGGTACATACGCTTTATACGTGCTCTTAGGAATTGTTCCTGATTTTTGTTCGAAGTAAACTGCAACTTCTATTATAGCAAAACTGTAACTCCGAACCCTAAACCCTAAACCCTAAACCGTGGTAGGCTTAAAATGGCTCCAAGGGCTCGGCGTTGAGTGTTTCAGGGCTTTGGTGCTCTTTTCATAAAGGCCCCGGGAGGAAGGCAAAGGGCCGACCACAAGACTAGGGCCTAGAGGGCTAGTATTAGGGTTTAGGGTTTAGGGTTCAGGGTTTAGGGTTTAGGGTAGGGTTTGGAGTTGTGGGGCTGCCGTGTATAAGTCTCTAAGAGAGCTTTTTGCTCAGGGGCAGTTGCAGAGATGCGGAGTTTCACATGAGAATGGCTGAGAGATCCAAGGATGTGTAGAGTGTAGAGGTCTGAATCAGCTACACAAAGGCACGTGTACTCATGCATATTCATGCCATCTCGCAGGCACTGAGAACGGGAACTCTTCATTCAAGTTCTGACGGTGTAGATTGTAGGGTTTAGGGGTTTGGATGGTTTTGGGCTCAACACTTGACACATGATGGCTTCTCTCCCTAAAATCCTAATCAGTAAACCCTAAACGGTTGTTCTGCGGCGAAGAAGCCGGGTTCCGCAGGTCTTTTCCTGATGAGATGTTCAGATTTTCATCCGCTTTTGACAGGTGAAGTCCCAACCCAACGCGCGACAACTTA
The DNA here is from genome assembly GCA_003297005.1 of Symbiodinium sp. clade A Y106. Lineage (NCBI taxonomy): Eukaryota > Dinophyceae > Suessiales > Symbiodiniaceae > Symbiodinium > Symbiodinium sp. clade A. Next base: position 101,682 of record BGNK01002060.1, read on the forward strand.
CGGGCTACTCTCAAACTGTGTGTATCACATAGCTCTCTTGACAGTGCGCAGGTGATCCTGGAACTGTGCCAGCTACCTTACAGCTCCTTGACATGGGTAAGGTTTTGTTCGCAGGTTTCCTTAAGGCTTAGTGCAGGGTTTAGGGCTCCGTTGATTCAGAGTTCGGGTCTTTGGCTTTCGGTTGATGGTGCGCGCGTCTCGTTCTTAAGGCTTCCTACGGGGTGGTCATAGTTGGCATCAAGAACCGACATTCCATTCAGCTTCGACTGGCGCCCCGTTACTGTTCTGATACACTATCTATGGTCTCTCTTGTCGATGTCTGCTTTTGGCCAATCGTTTTGCTACAAAGCCTCTAGGGTTTGGAGTTCAGGGTTTAGGGCTTAGGAACTCGGTAAAGCCTGAGCCCCAAAGTCCTAAATCCTAAACCCCAAAGCCTAAACCAAGTGACTGTTGGCACGAAGAATTTGAGAGTGCGACTGCTTGTCTCCAGCTACATCGGAACAAACCAAGTGACTCAGGGATGAAGATCCCCTAAGCCCTAAACCCTAAACCCTAAAAGCCCTAAACCCTAAACCTTAAAAGCCCTAAACCCTAAAAGCCCTAAACTCTAAACGCCCTAAACCCTAACCCCTAAACTCAGGGATGAAAACAAAAAAAAGTCCGAAACAGCCAATCAGAGGCTTCCTCGTCACCCCCGACAACTGGGGCCGTACGCCCGCACACGTCGCTGCCGAGTTTGACGCCGAAGAAGTGATCAAGGCCTTCTAGGCTTTTTTGGGGCTTATAGGTTTTTGTTTCTTGTTTTGGGCTTTTACCTGGGGATACAAAAACCTATGGGTTTTAGCAAAACCTATAATTCAGGGGTCAGAACCTACTATTTTGTCGGGTTTGGGGATACAGGTCGGGCTTTTTTGGCGCTTGGCTGTGCTTTTGTCAAGGCCTTTTGGGCTTCTTGGGGCTTTGCGGTGCCTTGTGAGGTTTTGCGGGGCCACGTTGTTCCCTTCGTGTGACTAGGACCCAGAGTAGGCCCTTATTCCCTTTTTTAGGGTTTAGGTTCCCTTACAACCCCCTTTAAACCAAAAAGGACACCCTTTCTATTCCTAGGTTACTCTTAGGTCGTGAGTTTGCGACTAGCGCGTGGGTCCAGGGTGCAGAACCTTCAACCTTTATGCAAGACTGGTTTTGTTAAACCCCGTCAAAACCCACAAGAACACCGCAATATCCGGCAGCAATCCTCAAAGACCCGAAAAGCTATGCCGCTCATGCGCCAGGGTCTGCAAGAATTTCCCCCCAACTTTCCCGAAGCAAGTTTTCATCTTCGAAACCCTAAACCCTAAACCCTATTCGACTCCGGAGGTGCTCGCCAAGCATCAGGCGCCCATGCACCAGACAATGGGCGAGCCTGTGCTTCTTCGATGCGGCAATCTGGGGCTTTTTTTCGAGGTAGGGGCAAGTTACTTTGCGACCTACAACCCCTATAGTAGAAGCCAGAAAGTTGGAACATCATTCTCCTCATGCCCTTAAGGTAAAGTATAAGGGATCCTAGCACGAATCCTCCTAAACCCATGTTCCAACTTTCTGGGGTTCGCTGTAAGNTAGTAGAAGCCAGAAAGTTGGAACATCATTCTCCTCATGCCCTTAAGGTAAAGTATAAGGGATCCTAGCACGAATCCTCCTAAACCCATGTTCCAACTTTCTGGGGTTCGCTGTAAGGCCATATAAAAAAGCCTTATAAAGGCCCTGCTACTTAGGATTTCTGTTTGAACACCTTACAGTATCTGATTCAACCCCCATCTGCCCTAGCACGATGGCATCTCCCGCAGAAGCCGTAGGCCCCATTTTGGTATAAGGTTTGGGGTTCAAGGTTGGCAGCTCTCAATCCAATCAAATTCTCATTAAATGGCATTCAGAGCGTTTGAACGTTCTTGCCCAGCATTGGGGCATCCATGTTGCTGAATGCGGGCCCAGCCGAACAAAAAACGATTAGTTTGAAGGCGGGGAGGAGGGGGGGGGGGGGGGGNGCTGTGTTCGCACGGCAGGCCGGAAGAAAAAAATAGTTAGTGTGAGGAGTGGGTGGGGGGGGGGGGGGGGTCGGTTCTACAGCTCCCACATAAACCGTACAGCGCAAAGCTGAAACTCGCGTTTGGAGCCCTCAACTTCTGTGCAAGAACCTCGTCCGGTAACAGAATATTAGTTATATTATAGGGTCTAGTATAAAACCTTAAAGACTAGAATGGGGATGTTAAGTTTGGGAGGTATGTCATATTCTGTATAGTGTTACAGGGACTGCAAGGGGACACTGCCACTTTTTATTTCGACCTCTATGTCACATGTTTGTAAGCTTTCACTAGAAGGCCTGGGCTTATACAGGTCAAACAGGGATCTCGAGGAGTGCCTACATACAAGACTGCCCAGAGTCTGCCTAACTCATGACAGAAGGCGAAGCTTTGGAACCCTCATTGGGTTTAGCGTTTAGGGCGTGCAGAACCCGAAACATTGTAGGTACCTTAAAGGAACATGTGTATTGTCACATTAACCCTTATCCTAAAACCTGAAACCTGCCTGGGCTAAAAGGGAAACCTTTCGCCTAAACCTTAACCCCCTAATCCTTAAACCCTAACCCCTAAACCCTTAAAAGCATCCTAAACCCTAAACCCTTAAAGCATCCTAAACCCTAAACCCTTAAAGCATCCTAAACCCTAAACCCTTAAAGCATCCTAAACCCTAAACCCTTCAAGCATCTTAAACCCTAAACCCTTAAAGCATCCTAAACCCTAAACCCTTAAAGCATCCTCAACCCTAAACCCATAAAGCATCCTAAACCCTAAACCCTTAAAGCATCCTAAACCCTAAACCCTTCAAGCATCCTCAACCCTAAACCCTTAAAGCATCCTAAACCCTAAACCCTTAAAGCATCCTAAACCCTAAACCCTTAAAGCATCCTAAACGGATTTGGGAATTTCGTAGGATTTGGGATTTGGGAATTTCGATCCTAAACCCTAAACCCTTAAAGCATCCTAAACCCTAAACCCTTAAAGCATCCTAAACCCTAAACCCTTAAAGCATCTTAAACCCTAAACCCTTAAAGCATCCTAAACCCTAAACCCTTACAGCATCCTAAACCCTAAACCCTTAAAGCATCCATTTGGGATTTGGGAATTTCGTAGGATTTGCCTAAACCCTTACAGCATCCTAAACCCTAAACCCTTAAAGCATCCTAAACCCTAAACCCTTAAAGCATCCTAAACCCTAAACCCTTAAAACATCCTAAACCCTAAACCCTTACAGCATCCTAAACCCTAAGCCCTTAAAGCATCCTAAACCCTAAGCCCTTAAAGCATCTTAAACCCTAAACCCTTAAAGCATCCTAAACCCTAAACCCTTACAGCATCCTAAACCCTAAACCCTTAAAGCATCCTAAACCCTAAACCCTTAAAGCATCCTAAACCCTAAACCCTTAAAGCATCCTAAACCCTAAACCCTTACAGCATCCTAAACCCTAAACCCTTAAAGCATCCTAAACCCTAAGCCCTTAAAGCATCTTAAACCCTAAACCCTTAAAGCATCCTAAACCCTTAAAGCATCCTAAACCCTAAACCCTTAAAGCATCCTAAACCCTAAACCCTAAACCAATCCATCCTAAGCCCCAAACTCCTAGGCTCCAGGATGGTGTGGTAGCCTTGGTTCAGGCGAGAGAGATCCTTCGCTGGACTTTAGGGGAGGGTCCCGGGTTCTCTACAGGGTTCCTTCTAAGGGTTCCTATCAGGGATCTACAGGGGTACTATCTGGTTTCAGGGTTTTGGGGTTAGGGCTTAGGGTTCAGGGTTTAGGGCGGGTTCAGGGCTTTATTGGGGTTGAGGCTGGCGTTTTGTGTTTAGGCAGCTACAGGTTTCAAGACTTAGGGTTTGGAGTTGCGGGTATGCGGCTATGTCGATTTTCTTCAGGGCGATGGCAACGGCAAATTGCTATTACCCCAAGGCTCCATGTACCCATATAGTAGATACTTAGGCCTTAAAGTACCTACCTAGGGACCCCTTTAAGGCTTAAGTATCTACTATAAAGGTACATGGAGCCTTTGGGTTAATGTGCTCAGATTGTTCTGATGACTGGAACTACGGTTGATGGACAAAATCCTGCATTACCCATTATAAGGAATATGCCATAATTCCCATAGTTTAGGGTCCTTAGGGTCATGCAGGATTTTGTCCATCAACAGTAGGAAAGCCAACACCTATAGGAGTCTGGTTTTACGCAGCCCGAAAGTGCGAAGCCTTTGACCACAAGACAAGAATCCCAGGCCATAGAGCTACTAGGTTCCTGAGTAGTGCCCTTTTGCCCTTTTTGGTTTAGGCTCCCCTTATTAAAAGTTAATCTTAGGAAAAAGGGTACCCTTATTATAAAGGGGCTACTCAGGAACCTAGGCTATCCTAGATCCTTACAGTCTCAACCTCAAACCCTAAACCCTTTTCATTGAAAACCCCTAAACCCTTAAAAGAGAAGACCTGTTGGGCGGAGCCAAGGAATCGGGGCTGGGCGACCAACCGCTCGAGAGGAGGTCTCGTCGTCTCGCCAAGCGTGCATGTCGGGGCTACTTTGACGGATTTCCGTGATTGTTTTCGGCGGGACTTCACTTTAGGGTTTACCTACAGTCTCCATTGTAGTTCCTTTTTTTGGTTTAACCAGTTTTATGGTTAGGATCCTATAAGGTAACCCCAAAAAGGAACTACAATAGAGACTATAGGTAGGGGTCCTTAAACTCTGAACCATAACTGATGAGGGGTAGGGGGCGGGGAGGTAGGGCTTCAATATGCGGAGCTTCAGGTTGGATTCATCTAAACCTTAAACCCTGGATGGTCGTGTCTGCAGCTCTACTACTTTGCGGGTTCCTTCTTATAGTTATAGTATAATGGGCCCCAAAACCCTAATCTAATTATAAAGGCCCCTATATTAACTTCTTGCGTTCTGGGCTGTATATGTGTCAGGCCTCGGTTCAGCCAGGGCTTTGTCTTTGGTCCTCCATGATGCAGAACCAGCGCCCACCCGAAGACTGCAAGAGGCTTAAGGGCTGAGTAGGTAACCTTGAACCTATTGGGGCCGAGATAGTCCTACTATAGTTCAAAAGAAGGCTTCGATGCCCCAGAATGTGCTAACTCCCTCGTTCAGACGCCGCCCAGATGTTGAGAAAAACAACCTTCTGCCCCTTCCCCGGCCCCCTCCCCCGCCCTTGAAAAGTGAATGCTGTCTGCTGGAGGTTGACTATATGGGAGTTTCCGAAATTAGGGGTACCTTATTTGGGGGGTCCTTATAATAAGGATCCTACCATTTAGGGTACTATATTAGGGTCCCCTATTTTCGGAAACTTCCAAAAATTCCTTACTTACTAGCGAGATCCGGAGTCTCCGGGAATGTACTGCGCAGGATTTAGCAACACCGACCGTCCTGGCACGGGCGCTTTCGGCATGGGCCACGTGAAGAGCATGGGCGGGCGAAGCGATGCCCAGGTGGATTGTGAGTGTGGAGTCTAAAGAAAGGTATTTTCATTGCATCCGTTAAGGGGATCCTTAGTGATCGATCAGAAGTCTACGATGGTTCATTAAGTTCAACTCGTCGTTTTGTCAGGATATTCAGTGTATCTGCCAGTTCTGTCATAAAGGCTGAACATCATCAGTACTGCACAAGTACCGATATCAGCTTCAAAAGCTAGCAGTAGATTTATTCGTGCTCTGCGCAGTTGCCGATCATGTATTTTAAGTTTGCTAGTGGCATCGTTCCAATTGGACTTTTGTGCGTATATATTGTTCTACATTCTAAACCATGCCCCTAACAACTTATGCCGTTCCAAATCAAAGCCTGTAAGCCTTACTGCGCTAGGCGAGGGATTATACCCTACATCCTGGAAATTTACTGACTACTCCTACTAACTGATTTGGTATACCAATATTCTTATACCAGTTGCATTCTTCGTCTTATTAGCTACCAAGAAGAAGAAAATAAACGCATGAAAAAGAATAGTAGTACTTATAACAATAGTAATAATAATAAGAAGAAAATAAACGCATGAAAAAGAATAGTAGTAATTCTAATAATAGTAGTAATAATAATAAGAAGAAGAAGAATAGTAGTAATTCTAATAATAGTAATAGTAAGAAGAAGAATGTAATTCACGACGATCACTCCCCCAGACCGTCGGCGCACGGACCATGGGAGAGATCGATATCGACCTCACCGAGGCAGACTGCGACTTAGTAGTAGGGTAGACGGTTTAGGGTTTAGGGTCTATAGGGTTTTATTAGGAATTTAGGGGTTTGAGGTTTGGGATCAGGGTAGGCAACCTTTCGGATTCAGGGTCTATAGGGTGTTATTAGGAATATAGTGCTTAGGTGTTTAGGGTTTGGGATCTGAAGTGGGTTCCTTAGGGTCTTATTAGGAATTTAGGGGCTTGGGGTTTGGGATCAGCAGAAGTGGGTTCCTTCAATATTTCCAATCCTTAAACCATCAGACCAGATAAGCAGAAAAGGGCTCCTTTCAGGGTACTCAAAGGATGCTTGTCAGGGTACTACAAAGGTGTTTGACGGGCAGCAGAGGGTTTCTTTAGGGCTTGGGCTTCGGCTTCCAGGGTACTATAAACCTGAGCTTTGGAGTACCATACTTCAATACTTTTTTCTTAAAGGAACCATTATGAAATACAAGTTTTTACTTTTTCTCCCTGGTTACTTAAAAGCCCAGTAAAAGAGTAACAGACGGTATAAGGGCTTAGCATCGACGGTCTTCCTTCAGGGTTTGGGTTTCGGTTTCCAAGGTACTGCTTGTCTTCTGATTGTTCATTGTTGTCTCGGGTCCGATATCTGTCAGAAGTTTCATGTTTCCGCAGCAGGGATCACCATGGATTGTGCAGCAGTTGAACAATTTGCTAGTAAAGGGGCTGACGAATGTACAGCAGAGGCTATGCAGGGCTTCTTCGACAAGTGAGTCGTCCCTCTAGCTTCTAGCCGATGCATGTTGGGCTCTTGTGTGGCCAAGCTTTCGTGTGTCTTTCGGGGCCAGGTTTCTTCAGCATTGCAGATACTGTAGGGACTTTAACAATTACCTATACACTGTTGGGGTGTGCCTGATTGTAGTTATGGTATAATGGGCCCCAAAACCCTGTTCTAATTATTAAGCACCCAATACTGAGTGTTTCAGAACCTTGAACACCACAGCCGAAGCGGCCCGCGATCAAAGCAGATCGGGCAACTTTCCTGCACCGCCTGACAAATCGACCGAAGGAAGTCCTCATGAGATCCCACTTCGACCAAGGTCCTTGCGAATTCATGTCAATGAACAACTCAAAACCGGAAACCCGAAAATTTAATTCCTAAATCCTGAGCCCCACACCAAAACCGAATCCCCATAGAGCCCGCATAGAACCGAACCTAAAGAATCAACCCTAAACCCTAAAGTCTCCATGTCAGGACGAGAGCAGCTACACCCTCGGCCGCGTGAACAGAGTCTTCGCTGGAGATCAGGTGAGCATCAAGCATGAGACTCTTGGCTGCAGGGTTTGGGGATTTACGGCTTCTTGGAAAGGATTTAGGGGTTTAGGGTTTTGGGGGTTTAGGGAGGCCTCGAGCCTGAAGTTTAAGGAAATGGAACAAGACCCCTACCTGGATGCTTCTATCAGGTAGTCCCGTTTCGCATAATATTGCGGCTGTCCCCACAAGAAAATCTACAGCAAAAAGAACCCAGAAAAGCTCAGTGGAGTGCAAGGGCAAACCCTTCAACATTAAAGTTGCGAAGCCTCGAGCTAGATAGCATCTGGAAGAAATGCGCGTGCACCATGCGGCCAACAAAAGTCCTAAGGCCACGATGGGTCTAAATCCAAAGCAATCTAAATCTCTGCCGTCGACCCGACCCTAAACAATTTTGGGTTTAGGTTCTTCGAAACCTTAAACCCTACTACTTGAGGGTTAAGGGTATCTGGACCTTAAGCCTTTAGCCCTACACAGTTTTGGGTTTAGGTTTTCTAAACACTAGACCCTACCCTAGGGCTCCATAGTAGTTCTTTTTGTGGTTCATATTTAGAATCCTGTAAGGTAACCCCCCACAAGGAACAACTTTGGAGAAACCCCTAAACTCTAAACCCTCTAAAGGGACTCTACCCCCTTGTAACCAGGACCCTGGGATGGAAACTGCCCAGCGGGACCCCGACAGACCAGACCCCAACCCAGGATTCAGGATTTTGGGGTTTAGGGTTTCGGGATTTTGTGGTTTAGGGTTTGGGGTTTGGGGTTTGGGGATTTTAGGGTTTAGGGATTAGGGATGTTGGGGTTTAGGGTTTTGGGGTTTGTAGGGGTTAAGGGGCTTATAGGTTATAGGGTCTTATAGGAGTTTAGGGTGTCTCCAGACCTTCCACAGTCCCTTAGTTAAGGAATATACCTTAAACTATAATAGGACCCCTAATATGTTCTAAGGCATATTCATTAATTAAGGGATCTTGGAAGGTCTGGGCTAGGGCCTAAGGGATCTCCCAACTTTTGTGCGTGTTTTGTTTCAACTTTGATCCATGGAAAGGAGCGGCTTCCGTGAGGGCTGTGTCGAGCTGGACCGCTGCACGTGCTACGGCTCTTCAAACAAGTACCTATAAACCCTAAAGCCCAAAAGCCCTAAGCCCTAAACCCTAAACCCATAAGCCCTAAACCCTAAACTTCTAAACCCATAAACCCTAAACCCCAAAAGCCCCGAACCCCAAGCCCTATAGAAGCTCTAAACCCTAAACCCATAAGCCCTAAACCCTAACCCCTTCACCGTAGTAGTTGGATGTTTGGTTCAGAGAGTTGGTGATATGTCGGAGTGCATGGTGAAGGTTGGTTCTCAAGGTGTTTATGGTTGAAAGTTTAGGGCGGTTTAGGTTCAGGGGTTTAGGTTTTATATAGGGGGTTTAGGGCGGTTTAGGTTCAGGGTATGTCAGGGTGTAGCAACCTCAATCCCGAATCTGACCCTCAACCCCAAATCTGTTGCAATGGTTGACAGATTCCATTCCTGGGCTTTGGGGTACCATACTTTAATACTGTTTTCTTAAAGGAACCATTATGAAATACAAGTTTATACTTTTTTCTCACTGGTTACTTAAAAGCCCAGATTCTCAGATGGTGTCCATCGGGCCTTTGGCTAAGGGCCGGTTTAAACCGTATGCCCTACACTAGCATCGAGGTTTAGTGTTTGGGTGTAAACCCGTTACTGTAAGCCCTGCATGCACCGTAAGTTGGGCTTTTAAGCCCTACTGGATTTTGTGCTCTAAATTCAAGTTGGGAATTTGCACAAGCGGCTTTATGATGGATTCAGGGATAATACGCTTCTACGTTTCAATGTTTTGTCCCAATAGACGGGGTTTCATGCGAATCCTAAGACTCCAACCCTGAAATCCCAATGACACCCGAAACCCCACCCAACACTTAAGGAAGACACCTTAGCTTGTGTACAGGGTTTCCTTTGATGATTGAAGTGGAGTCTTTGGTAGCCCTCAACCCCAAACCCTAAACCCCAAACCCTCAACCCTAAACCCCAAACCCCAAACCCTAAACCCCAAACCCCAAACCCTAAACCCCAAACCCTAAACTGTAAACCGTAACTCTGGTACACCTCCTGCGGACCCTAAAAGGAGCCCTCAAAAAAAGGCCGTAACTCTGTGCAACCTCGGCCCTGAAAACCCGAGCCTTCTAGGGTTTAGGGTTTAGGGTTTAGGGTTTAGGGAGACTCTTCTGTGAAGCCGGGTGTAGGGCCTTATGTTGGAGTTTGTGGGCACCTACCGGTTTTCCAGAATTCTGAGTGGTTCTAAACAGTTCGTAGGTTTAGGCCCTTGAGGGCTGAACATGGCTGAGAGTTTGAGGCAGGATATGTTTGCAACAATAGGGTAAGTAAGTTCAGGAGATTTGAATTTGGATCATCGGGTCCTTGTTGTGAATAGTTGGCGTACATGCCCTGAAGCCAGGAAGCTTAGACCCTAACCGCTCTGTTCCCCAAACACGAACAGACGGGCCCAGACCTTACTAGCTCCGACGGGCGGCATCACCTCCACGTCCAACCCCCAAATACAACGCTTGACCTGCATCGTTTGGGCCACAGAAGTCACACAACACCTGATGACCGCTAGAACTCGTAGAACAGAATAAGCAGTGTATTCCACCAGGATGAAGCCCAGCAGAATCGAATCCCAAAGGCTAGCACGAGCATTCTGCATTCAACGTTTAGGGCTTCGGGCTTCGTATAGGGCCCAAATCCAGACCTCAACCACGCTAGCCCAACTATTTCTGAATCTACCCCGTGTGTTTACCAAGCCTAAACCCTAAACGCTCAGTCCCACCTGCTTCGCGCATCCTCCAGGTTTTGCCCCACGCCAATCGTCCTCGCAGACAGGCTGATTGCATCTTGTTCTCCCAAAGGCTCTATGTACCTTTATAGTAGATACTTAGGCCTTAAAGGGGTCCCTAGGTAGGTACTTTAAGGCCTAAGTATCTACTATATGGGTACATGGAGCCTTTGGGTCTGTGAAAACATCATCTTCCCGACTCCGCAGTCGGGACTATGCGTAGTTTTTTGTGAGGGTTATGGGGTGTAGGGTGTTCGGTTTTTGGACTTAGGGTGTTGAGGTCAAGGGTTTAGTGTACCCTTGAGGGGCCCAGTGCCCAGATAGTGGGGTTTCAAGTTTGAAACATTATCCTCTGTTTGGACCCTTAGGGCGCCTTAGGGTACTATAGGGGCCGGAAAATTTAGACACAGTAGTCAGGATGGAAGAAGTATTTATGAATCTATAAGGACCACACAGACTGTCCTTCTGCAGTATAATGCAGCAGGGTTTAGGGTCTAGGGTTTATAGGGTTTAGGGAGGGATATTGCAGCTTAAGCCTGTGCACTCAGGATTTGGCAGTTAACGACTGGCGGTTTCGGTTGTGAATGCGGGATCAGTTCTTGCTAATATAGGGGCCTAAATAATTACCAATACTATTTTGGGGGCTCCTTATTATATTTGTAGTATAATACACCCCAAAACCTTATTCTAATTATTAAGGCCCCTATATTATGTTCACGTTTTTGTTCACGGCGTGTCCTTACTGTACCAATTTCACATGTCAGGATTTTGGTGTTTGGGGCTGGTGTAGCAGGATTTCTTTGGCCAACAAGATTAATTGGCTCCAGAGCAAAATAGGTGGCAATGTATTGACAGCAGGTCGTTCCCTGATGCTCTTGCTGATTGCTGCAGTGCAAGAAGATAGCACCTTGAATCGAACAAGCTGAGCAAAGGCAGCAAAGTTTGGCAAGTGCAAGGCAGAACATCCCCACCACCACACAAGAAGCACCTTAATCTCTGTGGACCCTACAAACCCCCAATCTCTAAACATTCTGCAGACCTTGAGCGCACTAGGCCTGGGCCCCCTGTCAGGCGCGGGCGGACTTCGGCAGTACGCGCTCTACTGGAGGCAGCGAAGTCTTAACTGAGGTTTAGGATTTACAGGATTTCCGTGGTTTAGGGGTTGAGCGTTTCACAGCTATAGGGTCAACATCAGGGCTGTCGGGGCTAAAGTTTGTGTGTAGGTTACGTACATCGGAGTTTGGGGTTTGTCAATGGTCGACCTCCGCCAATACTCTCCAGCTCGAGCCCGAGATTCGGATTCGGGTCCCGTTGACCAGAAAGTGCATGGGCTCAAGATTTTTGACCCCGAAACGGTGCTATCATGCAGGTCAGTCCGGCTTGCACAAAAAACCGCGAGACCTTCGAAGTTCATTTGGCTCTAGGCAAGCAGCATACCCACGATTTCGCCTATAAATCGTAAACCTTGGTTTTAAACTCCTATGGACTCTACCCATAGGCTCCATAGTAGTTCCTTTTTGGGGTTACCTTATAGGATCCTAAATATGAGCCACAAAAAAGAACTCCTATAAAGCCTCATGAACTCAGAGCCTGAGCCCTACAACCCCGAAGACTTCATGTCTATGTACCTAGAGTCTCCACTGTAGTTCCTTTTTTTGGTTAGCCAGTGTTGTGGTTATGACCCTATAATAGAGATTTTGGTCAACCAAAAAAAGGAACTACAATGGAGACTCTAGGTCGTGCATGCTTTTCCCTCACAGAAGGCCCTTTCAAGGAGCCCTACGAATTCTTAAGGCCTGTGTAACATAGAGCCATGATTGTTAGCTGTATAGCACCCTCAAAGAACCCGACCAAAATTCTGAAGTCTAGAATAGTAACCTCATAGAGCCCTACAAGCATCTCATACAATCCGTGAAACCCAGTAGAAAATCCCATTTATGTTATGCAGGCCCCTGTTTGGACCAGAAGCTTCAGCCCTTAGCAAAACCCTCCCCTAAAACATGTATAAACCTCTTGCACACCATATAAGGCTCTGCGAAACCCCTAGGCTCCAAATAGCCCAAAGTAGGTACCATTTATAGACTTTAGACCCCAAAGTAGGTACTGTTTGGGTGGTTGTCAAAATTATGGCACCTTTTTGGGTACCCTAAATAATAGGTGCCGTACCATATTAAGGACCCAAAAAGGGACCAAATTTTTGACAACCACACATTTAGTCTTAGGACAACCGAAGTACGCGAAATCTCGCCAAGGCAGCCTGGAAGCCTTTCGCGGAGGCCGTGGCGAGCGCCGCTTTGGCAGTGGGCTGCGATCCGGAGATGTGGGAGTGGGAGGCCCTCTTGTTTGGGGGGGAGGGGCTGATAGGGTTTAAAGGGTTATAAGTTTGGGGGTTCTCTTCTTGGGGGGCTGAAGGGTTTAGAGCTTGAAAGTTTGCGGTTGAGGATTTGGGGTTTAGGCTTGTAGGGTTTGTGGGAGCGGGAGTCACTGATCCAAGAGGCTTTCAGAAATTAGGGTTTGTCCACATGTCTTATCCCTTTGCTGGTTTGGGTTTATAGGGGCTTTGGGTTTGGGGCTTAGGGGTTTAAAGGATTCTAAAATAAGATCGAGAGTTTGTGGGAGTCGGAGCCCCGCGCTCAGGGCTGCTCAGGTTTTGGTTGGATGTGCTTAGGTCTCAGCGTCTTTTGGGTTGGCTTTTTGTTAAGGGTCTTGAGAAAACGGTGTTAACATAAGGATTTTACAAGGGTGCTTGCGGGAGCTTTGATGTAAGAGGCGTTCGGGGTGTCTTGGGGGTTTGACGAAGATAGGCTCGAGGGTATGTGAGAGTGGGAGACCGTGATATGAATTTCTTCGGTATTGGCACGGATTTCATGAGGTTGTTTGTTTCGTCAGCTTCTTTTGAGGAGTAGAGCTTAAATTTAGGGTTCGGGGGTTGAACTCTAGATGTCGGTGCTTAGAGCTCGTTGGAGGCTTCCAAATTGATCTGGCAAGGNGGGGGGGCGGCAGGGAGGCCTTGATACATGGTAGGTTTTTTGTTGATATTGAGAATGCTCAAGGTCTTACCAGGAGCCTACTAGCTTATTTTGATTACATGGGCGGCTGACCCGCAACAAATGCTCAAGGTCTTACCAGGAGCCTACTAGCTTATTTTGATTACATGGGCGGCTGACCCGCAACACCAATCCCGCCCTTTCAGGGTTCCATCTTGTGATTATAGGTCGTGTTATAGGTTATCACTGTCAAAAGCTGGGTCGGGGTTCACGACGTAATAAGGCTTCAGGACTGTCGAAAGTCTGGGCTTCGGGGTTTAGGGCTTAAACGGTTTAGGCGTTCAGAGCGAAGAGCAGGTGACAAAGAGTCCGCAAAAGGTTGACATAGGTTTTCACAAGGTTAAAAGGCATTGTGAGCATGTGGCTCTGAAACGCCTGTAGATGCACTATCTACTGGAAGCCCTATCAAAGCTCTCATAAATCCCGTATGGTTTCAACAACCGCCATAAAGCCACTACCAAACCCTATAAATTCCTTACACAAATCCCATCAAGCAGGATGTGGAGGAGATCGTCATAAACGCCCTGCAACGAAAACAATCTCTGAACAGGACATAACAAAGCACCTTTGAATTTCCATAAAACCCTTAGACAAGACCTATGAATGTAGTTTCATTGTATAGCAACCCCAGGAAAGCAGGACGAGGGCTTATTGCCTAAGGGCTAGTCCCTTATAGCACAACCCTAGACCCTGAACTCTGAACGTCCTAAAACTACCATCCAACCTTAAAAGACCAGGACGTCGAGGAGATCTTCCGTGAGGAGGCACTCCAGGGCGCTCGCCCGGCTGGAGCTCTCGTTGCCCGGCGCTGTGAGGTGCAGGGCTCAGAGCTTTTTGGTTCTATTCTTGGGTGTCTGTGTGTGTGTCTGTGTGTCTGTGTGTGTGTGTGTGTGTGGGTGGGTGGGTGGGTGGGTGTGGGTGGAGTGTGCTTGTTCCTTCGGCGTTTTGGAAAGACTATAAATGGCTTCAACAAGGTGCCTGTAGGTGTTTATAGGGCTTTCTTGGGTCTGATGTTCGAGTAATGGCTGGCTCTACGGGTTTGTGGTCTAGGGTTGTCTTGTAAAGGATGAGGGCTTGGGTTCGTAGAAGGAAAACGCTGGAAGAACTCGCAACAGGCGTCTTCCGGGTTCCCTGTGTATTCTTCTAGAAAGGGCTTTGTAGAGCAGTATGCCTTTTTTTCTGAGGGGGGGGGGGGGGGGGCTTAAATAGGGTTTATTTGGAAGCTGGCACTCGGGTTTTGAAGCTGTTGGATATGCTTTCACGAAGGTATGCTGTTGTTACGTCGAGAACTAGATGGATGACTTTTCCAGGTAATGA
>BGNK01002061.1:0-85600 GCA_003297005.1 Symbiodinium sp. clade A Y106
CTTTTCATGTATTTTTTCAACTTTCTTCAGGTTGACTTCTGATTTTGATAACTTTGGTTTTTTCCAAGCCCCAGGATCCAACCCCCAAGGATCCAACCCTACAAACGAGCTCGTCGAATAACGGTTTTGTACGGTCTTTCAAAGGGTGTTAGAAGGGGTTTAAATGCAAGATTGTCGTGACCGACAACCACAAATTGTACTGAAATAGCGAGACAACCAAACGACAAGATTGAAAGAAGACGTGTATGCGTACGTGTGTGTATGTGTATGTCTGCTATTTAAGCCTGTGTACGTACGCACATGTGTATGTATGTATGCATGTATGTATACCTGGATGGTTGCACGTACGGATGCATGTATGGATGCATGCATCGATGCCTGCATGGCCGAATGTATGCATGCATGTATGACTGCACGCTGTACATACATACATACATACCTACCTACATACATACATACATACATACATACAGACATACGTATATACATACGTACATACGTACATACGTACATACGTACATACGTACATACACACATACATGCATACATACGTACACACATACGTGCATAAAAAACACGAAACATGCATGCATGCATGCATACATACATACATACATACCTACAGGCAGACAGACAGACAAAAATCTTGTGCAGAAATACAGAACTACTATTCTTTTATAACTCATATCATAAACTCAGATAAGCGTAATCCGTCAATCGGTATGTACAAATAGTAGCATGCTGTAGTATACCATACGAAGGGCTATCTTATGATATCACTAGCACCATATTATGACATCGAAAAACGTCAAACCAGTTATACACACTATGATATATCGAAACATGCTTTATCACGAGATGTACACGAATACACAAGGACATGATACAACGCAAGGAAACACAATGAAATGCACTATGATGAAGATCTCGCGACACAATTTCACACTGTATAACGAACAACAAGCAGCATGACCCCATAATGCGATGAGCTGTATAGCATGACATGCATGGTCTCGTAATACAGTATAGCAGAATATGTAGCACATTAACTGCTACTATAGCATCAACTGTTCTCGGCATCCTCTTAAAACCTTCAGTATATGACATTGCGTTACAGTATGTTTAAACCTCAAAGCCCAAAACCCTCATTCTGATACAGCTCTCCCGAACCGCTACTTGCCTGGGGCATCCCGCTCTTCCACAGTGGCTCGCGGGATCAGCACGGGGGCCAGAACCGGGAGTGCTCCTGGAAAGCATCTCAGAGGCCAACAAAGCTCAAAAGCCGGGAAGGGGGTTTAGGGCTTAGGGTTTAGGGTTTGGGGTTTCGGGTTTCGTGTTTGAGGTTTCGGGTTGGGGGGGTTTCCAACCCACCAGCAAAACACGCGGGACGCCAGACACGTTCGAAACCCTTTTAATCTCCAAAACCCTAAAGAAGCCCTTTTAATCTCCAAAACCTTACAGTAAACAAGCCTAATGCCCCAAACCACTAACCCCTCCGAAAAAAAAAAGGACGAAGAGTTCGAAACCCCTTGTCCTCGGCTGCTTGCCCTTGTAGAACTCTTTATCGACCAGACAAAACCCTTACAGTTACAAACCCCGATTGAGACCGACAGAAACCTCTTTTGAGAACAGGAAGCTGTTGGACTCTTACAAGCAATGTAGGAGCTCAAATAGTTACCCAGAGAGCCCAATACCCCTTAATTAAGGAATATACCTTAAATAATAAGGGGATTCATATTATGATTTAAGCTATATTCCTTAATGAAGGGGTATTGGGCTCTCTGGGTACCAATACTAATTATTTTGGAGGTTCGTTCCTTAGTATGAGCATAACATATTGGGCCCCAAAACCCTATTCTAATTATTAAGGCCCATCTATTATAGAACCCCATTATGGATCCCTTAAAGACCCCTTTTAAAGGAACCCTGTAAAGGAACCCAATTCTAACTATTAAGGCCCGTATAAGCCCCTATATAAGCCCAAAGTGGGGTCCTGTGTGGGCTTCCTTGTCGGCGTCCCCCGAGGCCCGCGTTGCCGTCATCCGAGCTCCTTCGATTTCTTGCTTAGGGTTTGGGGTTCAAGGTTTAGGGTTTAGGGTTGAGGGTTTTGGGGTTTGGGGTTCAAGGTTTAAGGTTTTGGGTTTGGGGTTGAAGGGTTTATCTTGAGTTAGCAAGGCTTTAGGGCTTTATAGGATGGCATATAGCAAGTTTTATACGATGTTGCAGGGTGTTCAAGAGCGTTGAGAGTTTTGAGTTTTGTCTGCTGGTGTACGGGTTAATGGATGTTGAATGGGATTTTATCACCTTCTACAGGAACGTGTTTAGCGAGTGTTGAAGGCTTTCGGCTTCAAAGTTTTAGGGCTTCAGGACTTTAGTGTTGACGGCTGGGAGGGGGTTTAGTCTGTAGGGTTTCGGTGCTTACGGTTTCAGGGTTGGGTAGGGGATCGACACCTTGGGCTTGGAGGCAACGGCGCACAGTCTGTGCCCCGCCTGGGTACTCTCAGCCCTCGTTTTAATAAACACCCAGTGACAAGCAAGGCAAGTTTATGAAAGCCGCATGCGAACAGCCGTATCCTTCTCACAGGAAACCGATCAAATTTCCCCACACAAGAGATCTAGCGAGACCGTGCATGAAGCCCACCTGTATTCCAGACCGGCCTACTAGCCCTGAACGGTGATAAGCTGTCACGGAATATAGCTTGCCTACCCCAAACCTTCAAAGCCAGAAAGACACGAGCCAGACCCTAGCCTAAACCTTAAACCCTAAACTCAAGGAACCCCTAAACCCCAAAACGTCCCAAAACCCTAAGCCCCAAACTCAAGGAACCCCCAAGCAATGAACCCAGGCCCGTCCTTCGTGGTTGCCCTCGGGGCCGGCTGGCTCAGCTTTCGTCACCTCGTGGGGTTTGCCTACTTCCTTACTACGGTTTAGGGTTTAGGGTTTAGGGTCCTTCCTCCCTTCCTTTCTTCCGTTCTTACTTGCTGCATTCTTACTTACTCACTCACTCACTTACCACCTGCATACTTGCTTTCTTCCGTCCTTACTTACGTCCTTACTTACTTACGTCCTTACTTACTCACTTACCACCTGCCACTTACCACTTGCATACTTGCTTGCCATACTTTATTCACTTAGATTATTTCTGATGTGATTTACTTGCATTGCTCGCCAACTTATCACTTTTAGGGAATCCTTCATAGCTTCATCCATGTCGCATGTCACTCAACTGCTGTTGCTGCTTAGGGTTGTAGCGTTGGTACTACCCCACTATCAGCAGGAGTCACACCAGCGGAGGCAGTAGCAATAACAGCAGCAGCATCGCAGTGGCACTTGCAGTAGCAGTAGTAGCAGTAGTAGCAGTAGTAGCAGTAGTAGCAGTAGTAGCAGTAGTAGCAGTAGTAGCAATAGCAGCAGTAGTAGCAGTAGTAGCAGTAGTAGCAGTAGTAGCAGTAGTAGCAGTAGTAGCAGTAGTAGCAGTAGTAGCAGTAGCAGCCGTAGTAGCAGTAGTAGCTGCAGTAGCTGTAGCAGCAGTAGCAGCAGTAGCAGTAGCGGCAGTATCAGCAGCAGCGGTAGTAGAAGAAGAAGTCGTCGTCGCAGTCGTCGTCGTAGTCGCAGTAGTAGTGGTGATGGTGCTAAACCACAAGTGCCACGTTCAGAGCGCCGTCATTGAAGCTGAATCTCTCCACTTGGACCCTTATGAACTTCTGAGTTATGAGTCGTTGGGGAGTCTCACGAGACTCACTCACCCTCTAACTGTCTTTGAGATGCGTACGGCCTCCAGTCTCATGGCACCAGATTCCCAAACACTCCAAACCCCATAAATAAGGAATATACCTTGAACCATGAGGGGTCAATCTTATGTTGAAGGTACATTCCTGCATAGGGGTTTAGAGCCCATGGGATCTGCTGGCGACTCCGAAGCCGCCTCCGTGTGCGCTGGCTCACGGACTTTCTTCCTCAGCACGATTGCCAACGCGAGTTCAGGGTTTAGGGTGTAGGGTTTTATTTGGGCTTAGGGTCTAGGGTGGAGAGTTTAAGGGAAAGAAGCCGGCACAGCCATGAGTACCACAGTATGACAGACATGGAGCACTCCCGATAACCTACCACGGGAACATTGAATCGTGCCTCAAATAGTCCCGCTCTCGGTACTCCCAAGTCATTGCTAAGAAATTTTACGAAGAGCCCCTCTCTTCTTCAACTGGCCCAAAGAAGACACCAGCATGCCGCCGCTGACCCCTGCTAAAGTTGATTGACAACAACAAGAACAAGAACAAGAACAGCACCAACAGCAACAGCAGCAGCAGCAGCACCACCAGCACCCAGCACCAGCACCAGCACCAGCAACCGCAACCGCAACAGCAACAACAACAACAGCATTTCCAGCAACCACAATCACAACCACGACCACGGCCACCACGACCACGACCACAAGCACGTCCAACACAGCAACTGCTTGTGGTATATAGCGATGGACATTCACAAGCAGAGCAAGACTGATAAGGCCAAGTGTACAATAGCAGTTCTCGACCACCCATCGTAGCAGGCTTTCATATTTAGAACAATGAAGACTATAGCGATACAGCAGCGAGGACACCAGGAGAAGGGTTTAGGGTTTAGGGTCTAAGGTTCTGCGAACAAGTACGAACGAAACGAATATCCACCATCAAGGCGCCTCCGTTTTTTCGGCTCGTGGACGGGAGTCGCAACTGCCCTGCAAGAAGGATTTTTGGGTGTTGAAGCTTTGAGGGTCTGTATGGCGCAGCCTGAGATGATAGCCATAGCCCTAGTCGATAACAGTGGCTACGGCAAACACTTCTTTACGAAGAAGCAAAACAAGAGTGATAGTGGCAATTTTTTGACCACAGATTGGATGTCCAACCCCACAACGCAGCCGAAAACGTCCCATTTCCACAAGCCGAGTGGTTACACCGCCGAAGAGCTAGTAAACTAGAGCTGTATCTAGACACCACGAACTAATATCTAATTAATTAATAGTATCGATGGAAGCAAGTGTCGCATAGGCGCTTTATTTGTGAGCATAGGCTTTGTAGTATACCTATGCGCGCCTCTGAGCCTCCGTGGCATCGGGCACAGCCCGCTGAGCCCCTGCGAGAGAGCCGGCAATTCTTAGAGAGCCCCCCAAACAAACCCACGATTTGGGAAGATTCCTGAAATCACAATTTGGATGGCCCTATTTGAAGTCGATTCCTTAAGAGTCGTGGGGTTCCTTTGGGAATTTTCGGGTGGTTTAGGGTTTCGGTGCCGCCTCTGTGGCTTGGGGGGCAAGGCTTGGTAATTTGGGAGCAGCGCAAGGATTCTATAAGGGTAGTATAAGTTCCTTGAAGGGTTCCTTTAAGGGTTCCTTGAAGGGGTCCTTCAAGGGTTCCTTGAAGGGAATTGTCTCGCACTAGTGCTAGACCACGGGGACGACGGCATGATGAACCTCTTGGCCGAGAAGACTGCAAGAGCATGTTTCAGCATGAAGTAGACTGGAACACAATGATCATGAATTCAAGCGTAAGTAGTACTAGACGACGACTACTACTACTACCACCAAGACAACAACAACTACTACTACTACTGCTACTGCTACTACTACTACCACTACTACTACCACCACGACAACAACAACTACTACTACTACTGCTACTGCTACTGCTACTGCTACTACTACTACTACTACTACTACTACTACTCCTGCTGCTGCTGCTGCTACTACTACTACTACTCCTAATACTACTCTCCTCCTCCTCCTCCTACTACTACTACTACTTACTACTTACTACTTACTACTTACTACTTACTACTTACTACTTACTACTTACTACTTACTACTTACTACTTACTACTTACTACTTACTACTACTCCTGCTCCTGCTGCTGCTACTACTACTACTACCACTACCACTACCACTACGACTACGACTACCACTACTACTACTACTACTGCTACTACTACTACTGCCGGAGCACTGTTTCTGATGCTCTCACACACGCGCAAGAAATCGCCAGTGAGAGTAAGCGTGCTCGCGCACATGGTGGTGAGCTGTAGAGAGCAATGAGGCTTTCATCTCTGCAGAAGCTGCTTCATGGAACATCCGGATGCCGTGAAAGAAGATTCCCCAGGACAAGCTTACTTAGAGGTATTGCGCGATGTGCGACTCGATTTAAGGACTGAGATCTACAGCTGAGGGTTGAGGGCTAGATTTGGGATGGCGAGTCTCCATCATCATTCAACTCGAGACCCAGGGCCTTCACGCGGAATCTCTGTCAAACCCCGCACCAGACTTATGCTAAACCCCAAACCCTAAAATGGAAAACCTGATCTCTGAACCGCAAAATGGAGAGCCTAAACCCGAAACGCCAAAATAGGGACTACCCCCTAAGCCCTGACAGACAAAGCCTTGCAAACCTGCTCCCCACCCCTTTCTGGGCCTGGGCCGGCTGAAGGAATCTCCGGGCCATGAGCGCCAGATCCTCCAGGGCGTGAGGGCTGAGTCCAAGGGCTTAAAGGGCTTAAAGGGCTTAAAGGGCTTAAAGGGCTTAGGATTTAGAGTTTAGGCTTGCAGGTTTGGGGTTTAGGGGTTTAGGGTTTAGGGGTTTATAGGGCCTCTTTGAAAACAGGGGGCTAGAACTTCTTAGAACCCTATATGATGGGCTTAAGGGTTTAGGGTTAGGGGTTTCATTGCGCCGGACTGAGCGTCTAGGGTTCAGGGCTTTGGGGCCGAGGCTTTGGGGTGAAATGCCAGGGTGCAAACCCCAGAGAATCTACAACTTCCAGGTTCTTGGGTCTGCCCTAAACCCTAAACCCTACACCCCCCAACCCTGAACCCTAAACCCCGCGATTTAGTGTTTAGGGTTAAGTGTGCATAGGCCACAAGATCTTGCGAGAGTGCAATTTCGAGTGCATCGTAGTGTGACGATGGCGCCCGATTGTGGTGGCTTTTCTTCTTCAACTCCCACCCAAACTTCTTCCTTTTAGGGTTTAGCTCTAAACTCACTCCAGGGCGTTCTTCTGTTCTTCCAGCGTTTCTTACACAGGGCACTTCAGGGCAGAGGGCATGGCAGGGCAGGGGAAGATAGAGGGCAGAGAGGGTTAGGGGGCCTTGATGGGGAAGGGGTCAGAGAGCCTGAGAGGCCTTTAGCACGAATCCAAAGAAAGAGCGATGTCTTGAACCCCAGGCCTGCAAGATCCCTACATCCCTGCAGTAGGATCTCGAAAGTTGGAAACCCAAAAGCCTCAATCCTTAAGAATACTGTATCAGGAATCCCGGCACTATGTGGCCCTAATCCGGTGTCCAACTTTATGGGGTTTACTGTAGACAATTATGATGCGAGACCTCAGCAGTCTCTTCATGAACACCGACATTTCACTTTGCAGCTCCTGCAGCCGCCCGGCGGACGGAGCCTGGCAAAAAAGCAGTTACGGGTTTAGAAAACAGGCATTAACTGGGCGAAAGGCTGCAATGATATCCTAACCCCTAAACCCCAAACCCTGCACGCTCTAGGTGTCCCGCCGGTAGCCGGGGTGTATAAAGTTCGAGATCGGGTGTTTCTGAAGGTTGAAAAATCGCTAGAATAAGGTTGTAAGAAAAACTCTATAACTATAATAAGGAACCCTGAGGAATCATAGAAGCTGAAGGGCGTTTGAGTTCAGGGCTTTTTTGCTTCGGGCCTTTACAGCTTACTGTAGCGGCGTTACGGTCTGGTGGCTCAGAGGGTGTGGCATAAGTTGGGGTCGATATTGTTCGGGGGCTGGGATTTAAAGACAAAGAAGGACCCTAAACCCTAAATCGCGGGCCCAGCCTAAGACCTCCAAAGGAAGAGGCGTGTCATCTCCCACCGAGATGGTACCTCGGGGGGGGCGGGGGTGCTTTGAGGGTTCGTTTAAGGGATTAGGGTTTAAGGTTTAGGGTTTAAGGTTTATTGGTTCTTTGAGGATTCCTTTAAGGGTGCGATAAGGGTTCCACCAATAACGGTGGGATTCAACTCACTTAACCCTGAACCCTAAACTTGGCGCATCTGAATCGTCAAAGTTACGCATAAACTGACCCCCAAGGCGCCAAATCCCAAATCCTACGGGATCAGAAAATCCGTACTCAGATGAAAGATGTTGCGCAGCGAGGGTTTAGGGTTTAGGGTTTAGGGTTTAGGGTGTTGAGTTGGCATTAACACCTCCGCCGCGAGAGACTCCGAATCCAGAGTCAGGACGTAAAGGGGCCAAGGGGCTTTAGGCTTCAGGGTTTAGGCGGAAACCACGAGACCCCCAAAACCAAAGAGACACAGGCGATATATGCGCTGCTAGAAGTGTGAGGTGGGGCCAAATACAGCAACCCCACGAGCCGAAACACTGGCTTCCAGAAACCCACTCAATACCTTAGCTCCTTTGGCCAATAAGAGTTCTCTCGGGCTTAAACGAGTTCTTATGGGGTTGACAAACCTGGGTGTAAACATTCGATACGCGGACTTTCCACAAACCCGATTGTAGACCAAATACCGAGCCCTCAACAGTTACACAGGGGTTCGACAGATTCTATACTACACATATGTTAGGGAAGACTGAAAACACCATTAGCTACTACTTATTCAGGCGCCTACATTCCAACGACCCTATACTTATACAAACCCATGCAACCCCCCACTCCCTAAACTATAAATCCATAAACCCCTCAACTCCAAAGCCTTAAACCCTAAACCCTACAGCCCTAAACCCCTAAACCCAAAACCCGAAGCCACAAACGTTAACCCTAAACCCCCACCCCAAAACCCCTCAAGCCCTAAACACCAAAGCCCTAAACCCCCCCACCCCCTAAGCCCCAAAGCCCTAAAGCCCCTGAACCCCAAAAACCCTAAACCCCAAAGCGCTAAACCCTAAACCCCAACTAAACCCTAAACCCTAAACCCCCACTACACCCAAGAGCCCAGATTTTGTCCGGGCTACGGGTCTCGAAGAAGGAAATCACCGTCTGGCAGGCCACGTCGAGCATGGCCGGCTGGTGGGACCTGGGAAGATGAAATATTCCTTAAATCATATTAGGGATCCTACTATGATTTAAGGAATATTCCTTAATTAAGGGATATTGTAGTCTCTGGGTTCGGTGTAGGGCTTTAGAGTTGCGGGGGTTAGGGTCATGGGTGTAGGGCTTTCGGGTTTAGGGTTTCGGGGTTTAGGGGTTTAGGGTTAGGGGTGTAGGGTTAGGGGTGTAGGGTTTACAGGTTATAAGTTTAGGGTTTTGGGTTTGGGGTATGAGGTTTGGGAAAGGTTCAGGACTGTATAACGTGAGTACAGCTCTATACCCCAAGAGCTAACAATAAACCCCTCAACAGGCACAGACAAGCGACAGCTCACAGACAAGCGACAGCTCATACATCTTGCTGTTCCGATTTGGAACGGCTCTCTTACACAGTGCTGCAACTGCCAAATTTCACTTAGTTGTACATATGAGCCTCAAAAATGTTGCGGCGATGCGAATTTCCGAACCAGCTGAACTTTTCATGAGCTCGTTGCTGAGATCATTCAGGCGCTGTACTGCAGATATTGGTAACATCTTGTTCTACTAAATTGCAGCGATGACTACAAGTTGCTTGAGCTAGCGACCGATGCCTGAGTATAGAAAGGGATCGCAACAATTAATAATAGCATCTCCTCATGGTCATAGGACCCTTCGGCCTTCGTATAGTTCTGGAACCCTTCAAGGATCCCGTAGAAAGGAAGCCGATTCTGACTTTTTGGACCCGGCTATTCAGGTCCCCATGGTTGGCCTTTCTCTGGCCCTCCCTGATCATCTCCAGCATTGGGGACCAAAACAGATGTAAACCAGGGCTTCTGGTGTAGCATTTGGGAGTTTCCGAGAATAGGGGGCCCTAATGTAGTACCCTAAATAGTAGGATCCTTATTACAAGGACCCCAAAATAAGGTACCCCCTAATTTTCGGAAACTCTAAATAAACCCTTATCGAGCCCTTTAAAGGACCCTTATAGCACCCTTATTATAGTAACCCCTTTAAACGGAACCCTAAGGTACCCCCAATTTTCGGAAACTCCCATTTAGTTTTTAGGGCTTAGGCTGTGGAGCTCTGGGTTGAGGAACAAGCCTAAACCCTAAATCCCGAACCCCCTAAACCCTAAGCACTAAGCCCTAAACCCTAAGCACTAAACCCTAAACTCTAAGCCCTAAACCCTAAACCCTAAGCCCTAAGCCCTCAACCCTAAGCCCTAAGCCCTAAACCCTAAACCCTAAACCCCTGCACCCCTAAACCCTGAACCAGCTGTCGCGCCTCGGTTCCCGATACGGCTCGTCCGAACCAACGGCCGCATCGCGAAAGCGAGGTGTCGGGACGGCACCTTCGGGTTTACGGGTGTAGGGGTTGGGGGTTGAGGGTTTCAGGGTTCAGGGTTTAGGGGCCTAGGGTCTAGGGTTCAAGGTTTAGGGGTTTAGGGTTTAGGGTTCAGGGTTTCGGGTGCAAGGAGCCACATCCAATACACAAACCCCATACATAGCTTCTAACTCCTGACCCTGAAACGTGATTAACCTGAATCCTACACCCTACACCCGAAACCCCCGAGCACCCTCTATACATCCTGACACTGCGCCCCAAACCCTAAACCCGAATCTCGTAACCCTCAAACCCCTACAGCAACCCCTATCACCCCAACCACACTGAAAGGATCATGGGACTTAGTAAGTATGGCTATAAGTATCTTATTAGGGCCTCAAAAAATTATAGGTATAGCTACCCTGTTTTATCACCCCACTTAAACCCTAAACTCTACTAGTCCCTTCGAAGCATTCAGGATCAATGGAACCCTAAACCCTAGGTCTTACTTGCCAAGTCCCATGAACTTTTCAGCACGTTTGGTGTAACCGTTAAATGTGCCCTGAAAGGAACCTTGTAAACCCTTACAGAACCCTTAATTATGAACCCTTATTATAGGCCCTGAACCCTACACCCTTAACCCTAAATCCTATAGAACCCTTGATTATGAACCCTTACAATGCCTAAACCTGAACCCTAAAGCCTTAACCCTTATAGAACCCTTGATTATGAATCCTTATGATCCCTAAACCCTGAACCCTAAACCCTAAAGCCTTAAGCCTTTTAGGACCCGCGCCCGCAGGGGCCGCCGGAGGAGGCTCGCCCTCCTCCGATGTTGTCTCGTAGGAGCTGCCCTCCTCCTGTCTCCAGGGATCTAGCTGTTAGAGCTTGCGGGCTTTATAGGGTTTAGGGTTTAGGGTTTAGGGATTTAAGGTCCAGGGTGTGCGGCTTTGGGATTCAGGGCTTCAGGGACTTTTGGGTTCAAAGCTTGGGGGATCAAGTTTGCGGCGCTAAGCCTAAGGATTAAAACTCGGGGATGGGGGAGACTTGAAGTTGGAATTTGGGGCGCAAGGCCCAGAGAGCCCAATACCCCTTAATTAAGACATATAGCTTAAATCATAATATGAATCCCCTTATAATTTAAGGTATATTCCTTAATTAAGGGGTATTGGGCTCTCTGGGGGCTTCGAGTACAGCCTGTCCGTTGCACTACCACCCCAACGAACCACCTCCTTCTTCTTTGATGCCAGGAAAATACAACCATCTGGGGCAAGAACCCTAAACCCTAAACCCTAAACCGTGCATGGTGTGCCCGAAACCCTAAACTCTCTGAGACCCAAACCCGACTAAACCCCGAATCGATGGCGACCTCATCCCTTGAGCTGCTGGAGGGCTCATGATCTAGAGAGCCCAATACCCCTTAATTAGGGAATATAGCTTAAACCACCAATACCCCTTAATTAAGGAATATACCTTAAACCATAAGGGGATTCATATTATGATTTAAGCTATATTCCTTAATTAAGGAGTATTGGGCTCTCTGGGGATCAGTATGGCAAACAGCACTCTACAGGTCGCCATCAGCAGCTGCAAATGGAGCTACCCTCTACTTAAAAAGCTCTTGGCCAAGTCCCTTCTGGGATCGCTCGGTCAATAAACCCTGGACACCCTATAGTAAACCTCTCTGAAACCCGATAGAGGCTTGGTGTCCCCATAGGACAGACACGCCGTCCAGGGGCCTCGACGTCGCCCTCAAGAGCCTGGGGAGAGGTGGTTTTGAGGCTTGCTTGTTTAGGGCTTCGGGTTGAAAACGCTTTCGGGATGAGTGCACGACCCATGCTCCTTCAATGTTATTCTCCAGTAACTGTGCCCAAAGGGGATAGGGGAACCACCCGCAATCCAGCCCCTGGCCCTACCCAAAACCCTAAAGCCTCAACCCTGGATACTCAATCCTAAACCCTAAACGCCATCAGCGCGGTTGCCGGTACCTACTGGGAGAAGGGGCAAACTCAAAAAAAGCAGCTATGGCATGCTTCCTCTTAAGGTGGTGCTAGCTTCTGCTGCTTCTGCTCTGCTACTGATACTGCTACTGCTGCTGCTGCTGCTGCTACTACCACTACTACTACCACTACTACTACTGCTACTGCTACTGCTACTGCTACTGCTACTGCTACTGCTACTGCTACTGCTACTGCTGCTGCTGCTACTGCTACTGCTACTGCTGCTACTACTACTGCCACCACTACTACTGCCACCACTACTACTACTACTACTACTCCTGCTGCTACTACTACTACTACGACCAGGACCGCTGCTGCGTAGTTCGGGAGTAAACCTCCCAACCTGTCACAAAACCCTTCGCTCCTGCCGGGATGGTGCAGCGCCGCTCGCAGCCATGCCTTGAGTGGTTACCAACTCCAGCAGTTTAGGGCTGAGGGTCTAGGGCTTAGGGGTTTAAGGGTTTAAGGGTTGAGGGGTTAGGGGTTTAGGCGCTAGTTTCGGGTTCAGGGTTTAGGGTCTGGGCTTAATGGCCTTGCATACATAGTCTCGTCTTTGCTCAGTGAAAGAAAATGTGACCTGCCGTAATGTGGGAACGGTGCCAGCGGTTCCGCTCATCAGCTCGCCACCAGGGGGCTGTACCCTACCAGTGCGGGCATGGATCTTGCAGCGGCGAAAGATCGAAGGCTTGTAATTTGAAACCCTAAGAAATAAACCCTAAATCCTAAGGGTTGAAGCCATGGTTTATCTTCGGGCATTCCGGGCTAGGGCGCTGGGCTATCGGGTGTTTATGGGGAACACTGCCTGCTTGAAGCGACCCCCGAAAAGCTCCAAACTGACTGCTTTCTTACCTTCTGTCGAGCTCCAACGTATTGAATCCTTGTTGCCGACAGATCTTCGGCATGATGAAAGAAGAAGGGAGTTGCGACGCGTATCATGTCGTGCATCAGACACTGCTGCTGGCATCGTGCTTTCCCGTCCTTAAACTGAGCTGCAAAGCGGCAACGAGAAAGAGCAAAGTTCAAACAACACGAAGGCTGCTCTGCGAAACCGATGATGTAGGGCCATGAGGCCCTTCAGGGCGGTATCGGGCCCTTTAGGGTTTACGTATCGGGCCCTTTAGGGTTTACTATCGGGGCCGTAGTTAGTAATTAGAATAGGGTTCTGGGGTATATTATACTATAACTGTAATAAGGAAACCCAAAATAATGTTGGCAATTATTTGAGCCCCTACATTAAATTAGGTTCATGCCCTGGGGTGCCCCGATTGTAGTGCAGGCAACATCCACACCGCTGCGAAGAGTGCACGGCCAGCCTATGCTCCTTTTTGGCTGCATGCATCTTCGGGCCCATCGCGCATGCAGGGCATCTCTCCATGAAGCCTCTTACTGTGTGTAGGAAGCAGGTTAGGGGTTGGCTCTCTGATCATCTTCGTAGTGCTAAGACTTCTAATTAAGCCAAACGCGGAAATACTATTTTCTAACTCTTTACATCGAGGCCGGAATCAGGTCTGCTCGTAGGTGCCCACAATCTCCTCGGCTCGTGGAAGCTGAAGGTAGAGGAGGGATCCGGAAATGTAATGTAGGGGCCTCAATAGTTAGAATAGGGTTTTGGGGTCCATTATACTCCCAAAACAGTATTGCCATATTAAGCGATTGACAGCAATCCGGCTTTCCATGTGCAAGCTTTCGTCTTGGTAGCCGCTAGGTTGGTTAGGTTTGGTGGCTGATACACCTGCTTCCGTCGCTACTAGTCGTGTGCATCATAATTATAATAGTACAGCCATGACCCACCAAACTAAGATGGCTATTGAGTTTAGTCGGACCAGGATTTCGGATGGCATCTGCACACGCTTTGCAATCCGCCTGTCAAAGCCAACAGGTTCAGGGCCACAAACCTCTAGCGGCAGCAGCAGCTGTAACAGGCGTAGTACAGGTACTAGTGCTAGCAGTAGTAACTAACAGTAGTGAGCCAGAGGCTCATAGCGATTAGTGTCTCGAGCTTCCGGCAACCCTCTTCCCGAAGCCACAAAGCACTATGCCCTCAGCTTTCAACTTTGTTCGCAGAGCCCACTCCTCAAACCCCCCCACCCCAGACACGACCCAGCGTCCTAGAACCCCAAGGCATCCCAAAGCAAAGAAGCCTCCGTCCAAGCCTTCCAGAAAGTCCTTCAAACAAACTCTGATCATAGGGACTGTTAGGGGAGTAGGGGGGAGGGGGGTAGACTATACTTCCTTAGATAGACCTTAGTAAGTCCTTATTACAGGTATCAAGGCCCGCTACCCCTCCCCCCACCCCCCGCCCACCCCCCTAACAGTCCCTATGACTGCACAACACTGGTTCTTAGTAGGGAATGGGAGAATGGAGTATGGGGACTATTATTGAGGATTATATAGGGATTACTATAGGCATCCGTTCCCCCATTCCCTACTAAGCACAAGAGAATAGGGGCCCAAATGATTACCAATACTATTTTGGGGGCTCCTTATTACAATTGTGGTATTATTAAGGCCCCTATAGTAACCATACTATTTGGGGGGCTCCTTATTACAATTGTGGTATTATTAAGGCCCCTATAGTAACCATACTATTTTGGGGGCTCCTTATTACAATTGTGGTATTATTAAGGCCCTTATAGTAACCATACTATTTTGGGGGCTCCTTATTACAATTGTGGTATTATTAAGGCCCCTATAGTAACCATACTATTTTGGTGGCTCCTTATTACAATTGTGGTATTATTAAGGCCCCTATAGTAACCCTTTAAACTGCACAACATCCTTGGGCGCCAGGCGTACTTCGCCTTCAAAGTGAGGAGCCAGCCCTGCAGGGCGGCCTCCTCGCACTCGGACGAGGATCAAAGGCGCGCTTCAAGGTTTACGGTTTAGGGTTTAGGGTTTAGGGTTTTTTAACTTAGCGTCAAATTTTTTCCTATACTAGTCTTATAACTGTAGTACAGTGGGCCCCAAAACCACAGCCTAATTCTTAATACCCCTATATTTAGGGCTCAAGAAAGAGTGTTTATGGTTTAGGGTTTAGGGCTCATGAACAGGGAGTCCAAAAAGATCCTGATCATGGGGTTTAGGGTTTAGGGTGTAAGGGCCTCTGAGTTTACTGGGCTTCGAAAAAGTCGTGAAGCCAACAAACCTCAAGACCTTTGCCCGTTTCAGACTTTACGGACTTCAGGGCTCCATGCAAAGGCTTGAAAGTTTGAGATTGACTGAGCCCGGATTCAGGGACATCGGCGCTTTAGCTCGCGATCTAGTACTGAACCAGACTGCCTATTGGCCTCTTAGCTCCCATGCTATCTATGGCGAATCTGCGGTCTTGTTGCTGTCCACAGACCTTGTAGGACAATGTTTCGGGGGCTGCGTCGGATTGGGGCGTCAGGGTTGAGAGCTTAGGCTAGTATACGGGCCTTCATAATTAGGGAGAATCTTGCAATTATTTCATGCCCCTTTGCTAGCTTCAGGGTGGCACTCTCTCTCTCTCTCCCTCTCGCTCTCTGCCCTTTTTTGTGTAGGCTGCTATCACTACCAGTGCCCATGGTATTAGCTTAGTAGCATTGTTTGAGGATGCCGTCTACATTCATGATGCTGACTCTGATGCTGCTGATGATGGTGGCGGCCCTGAAAGTCATCATCATGATGGTGATGATGATGATGATTATGATGGCTGCGGGCACCCCTACCACTATACTGCTTACTGCTACAAGTCTTGCCATTAGTACAAGCCTCAGAAACAAGCCCGAAAACCCAACCCCCGGAACCCTAAGCCGTAAATACCTGAACCCTAAGCCCTAAACCCTGAAAGCCCTAAACCCTAAACCCTAAACCCCCGAAGCCCAGGCCCCAAACTGAACCCCAAAGCCTAAATCAAACTCCTGCGCCAGCGACAAGGGCTCTTTTGCCTCGTCATCAGTCTCCTCCTGCTTCTTTTTTCTCGCCCTAAAACCTGAAACCCCAAAACTCAAAAATTAGAAACTGAGGGTTTTGGCTTTCGACTAGCAAAACAACACTGAGACTGAAACCCTAAACCCTGAAACCTAAAACTCAAAACCCCCGACAGGGTCTGGGGGTTCCTTACTATAGCTTTTGTAAAATGGGCACCAGACCCCTATTCTAATTATTAAGGCCCCTACACCAAATCCTTAAAATTGCCCTTATAGTAGCCCTTGTAGACCCCGTTAAAGGAACCCTATTCTAATTGTTATCGGCCCCTATATTGCCCAGGTATCCTCGAAGGCTCAGCCCCCCAGTCTCTTCGGAAAAGGACCGCAACCCCGGACCTGTTCCGGGGACCTAAACCCTAAACCCTAAACCGGATTCATGAATCAAGATTTAGGAGGCTCAGGGGTTGTAGGGCTTAGGAGACTTAAATTTAGGATTTCAGGGTTTAGGCGCTTTGGGGTCTTAGGGTTTGAGAGCTTTGGAGTTTTAGGGTTTATGAGCTTTAAGGTTTTAAAGAAGGACTCGGGAGGTTGAGGCTCTGAGAGTTTAGAAGATAGGGTTGATGATACAAATCCTGCACTACCCCATAAAAAGGAGTATACTTTTTTATTCCCATAGTCTAGGGTCCCTAAAAGGGGTAATGCAGGATTTATATCATCAACGGTAGGAATGAGGTCTCAGCTTTTTGGGTTGGGGGGTCGACGTCGTGCGGCCAGAGTTGCTGATAAGCTTCATCCCCTATTGGCGACCTCCGTCATCTATGATACCCGAGATCACCACTCACAGGTTCAACTGCTGCGACAGGAGTGCCACAGAATACATGCATGAGCCTAGCGTGCTGTGCTATGGAAACATGAATCATTGAATCCTAGTTGATTCTGCCAATTTTCAATCCGACTATCCTTCATCTAAGGAAGGAAGCAGTTCTAGAAAGTCACCAAAACCTACAGAAACCTAAGGTACAAAGCCCTAACGAGCCCCGGATTCACCTGAGGCTGGGGGTCTTGTTGACTTGGGGGCCAAGAGGGAATCCACTCACATAAGTCTCAGCAAGCACGAAGAAACCCAACATCGCACCGGCAGACTTGACCGACCCCAAAACCCGAAAACCCAAAACCCAAAAGCCGAAGCCATGAGCCCTGAACTGTTGAGGAGGATCCTTCACTCCAGCTCTTCGCATCTTGGCCTTCTTTGCTTCTTTTGCCTCTTTTGCTCTGAAACTCACTCCGCTCATGAAGCACCTGCCTCAGCTTCTCTCGGAGCTCCCAGGTTGTCATCTCCTCCAGGACGCTCCTGCAGAAGACGTCGCGCAGCACGTGCCCATGGCAGGCCTCAGGATGACAGTAGCAGCCAAGGCGCTTTCCCAAGAGGCCATCGACATAGCCTCGCATGTCTTCGGAGTGCTCTGCCTCTGTGACCTTCCAGTAAAGCTCGATTACGTTGTCTCGTGTCCAGTTGCCGTTGTCATCTAGCTCCCGGCAGGTACGGAAGATATCGTGCATGTCTTGAATCAGCTGCCGGTGCTTCAGATAGAGAGCCAGGCAAGCAGGTGCCCGCGGCCAAGTACCGCCTCCCTTTGCACTTGCAGTGTCGGTGTAGAAAGCCCGGTAACTGTCGGGGTTCTGGCCGATTACGAAAGGGTTTCCATAGCCGCAGTCATGGATCTCCGATCCAGCATGTCGGCCGATGTACACATGGAGCCGGTTCTCTGCGTCTCCATTGCCCTCGGCAGGAACCTTGGGAAGGTTGGATGCCCATGCCGCCTTGCTTGCATACTGTCCTCCGAGATTCGAAGCTCTCCGCCGGAAGTCGTCCTCGAAGCAGCCCTTCATGTGGGTTTTCTCTGTGCCCAGGATGTTGGCTACTTCAGGCAGCAAGTGCTGCATCAATGCCTCGTGGCTCATCGACTCCACATCACATTCTGACGTCGGCGTCAGCTGTCTCGGTGGCCGATATGTGTGGTGATACCGCTCCATCATGGTCAGCATCAACATTCGCCGAAGCTTGTCGTCGAAGGCTTGCTCATCCACGAGGCGAGGAGGCACCAAAACAAGCTTGTTGAAGATCTCGATTAGAGCGGAAGCCCTCGATGCCATGGCTTCGGATGCTAGATACCCGATGCGTTTTCCCCGGAGCCTTCGAACTTCGTTCAAGACTCTCGTGGGTATTCCCGACGGGGCGTCATTGAGAGCTCCCCAGTCTTCTCCCTCAAGAAGTTTCGGAAACTCCCTGCCGACAAGAGGTAGATGCACCTTCACTGCCCGGCTGCCGACGTACACAGGAAGCCGACAATGGACCATGAAAGGATCGGGGATCTCGTTGTTCGCCCACTTTGACAGAACCTCGTCTTCGCTTATGATCTCGACCGTGGGTCTCAAGTAGGCTTCTACTGCCTCGCGTCCGATTCTCTGAATCTCTGCCCAACCGAGTTCAAGGGCCCAATCTGATGCAGCAGACTTCGACTCTTCGGCAGGTGCCGTAGAAAAAGCAGCCCCCATTGGCCAACTGAATATCCTACGGCACTACTAGAAGACGTCCCTCTCACTCTCTCTCGCCACATGACGTGATTACAGAGGGTCAAAACTCTGCGAAACTGCACCTTCTTCTAACTCTTTAGACCTTCAAGCGTTATAGTTGCTGTACTATGCCGGCCTGCTACCCAGAACAAATCACGCTGCAAACCAGGGAGCATGCTACGATATGATGTGTACACATGAGTATATGCATACCTGCATGCATGCAAATATGAACTCAACTAGCCATGCATAGCATTATCGGGCACAGCACATCATAACATAACACAACATAGCACGACACAGCAGAACCCAACTTGATATAACACATGACACACATTAAAATACATCACAACAGAAGATAACACAGCATGGCGTAACTTGCAGCACGACGCGGTGTAGAACAGCAGCAAATAACATCCTGTAGCAACATGTCGCATAGAATTACAGAACATCACATAGCAGCATGGCAGCGCATAGCATAAAGACAGGCAGACAGACAGAAAGCACGACATCCAGCGGTAGCAGTCGTCGTGGTGGTGGTGGTGGTGGTGGTGGTGGTGGTGGTGGTGCCCGGTTCGTACTTTTGTGGGTTTCAAGCACTTATTGGGGGCTGAAGCTTTTGAAGATACTTCTCCTCACCTCCAAGCTGTTCTTTGCCAGCAAGCGCGTCGCGTCGCGTCCGGCGAGGGTGTGGTAGGCGCAGCCTGCAGCCAATTGGGCTCCGAAGCCGTCAACGTTCAGGACTTTGGGCCAAGGCTGGAGAAAGGGTTTTGGGCTTTAGGCTTTCGAGGTGTTTTTGAAGTGTGACGCGCGGGTTTCGTGGTTTCTACACCCTTAAACCCTAAACCGTTGGCCCACGCGTCCCGTCCACGGCCGCGTCCTCCTGCGAACGCTCGGCACCCAGAGCTCCCCACCCGTCCCCGTCCACGCGTCCTCCCGCGAACCTCGTCACCTAGGGCTTGGCCATCAACAGGGTTCACGCAGAGGTTCATGGGTAGCTATAAGTAGGGCTATAAGTAAGATACCATAGTCACAACACATATTTAAAGAGACTTATAACCCCACTAAAAACTATACCTGCATGCCGATGGTGCTCGAGTTTCAGGTGTGCGGGTCGCTTGTTCGCATTGGTTCTGGAATTGGGGATTCAGCTGCAGCAAAGTCAAACGTCGAGGGGTCAGGGGGTTCACCGCTACTGCTTGGGACATGTCTGTAGTGCCTCGGGGTTGTCCCCCACGTCCCCCACTGTCAACTTGCTTGAAAACACTAATACGGCTGCCAAATATGAACGCCTGCGAAATCAGAACGAGCCCCTCGGCAAGGACTCATCTCTAGCGCAACTCACATATATCCTCAACGGCGTTGGACCGCTATAGATGGCATTGAGCACTAATTACTAAGCTCCACCTAGCATCCCCAACCCGACGCCGAAGCCGAACATCACAACTTTAAGCCCTAAAGGCTAAACCCTCAACCCTAAACACCTGCGGCTCGTGCGCTCGCAGTTCTATGCAGCTCATGACGAAGCTTCAGGTATGGGCCGCGACTCACGCAGCTCTCCCTCCCCCTCAATGCATGGAACCTTCCGTTTCGGGTTTGGCGGTTTAGATCGTACGGTTTAGGGTTTGGGGATTTGGGTTCATCGGTAAGGGGGGCCCAGAAACCAAAGAGAGGCCTCGACCCTCGAGCTTGGGCTTTGCTCTTCGCTGTTTTGCCCTGCCGGGCTCAAACCCTAAACCCCTAAACCCCTAAACCCCTAAACCCCTAAACCTCTAAACCTCTAAACCCTAAACCCTAAACTTCTCAACCTCTAAACCCTAAGCCCTAAACCCTAAACCATGGCTCTGCGTGGCATCGCTGTGGGAGTCCTTGGAGTGGGACTCCCAGAGGCGGTCCGACATGGATCAAACGAGCCGCCTGGTGAAAAACCGAGCGTTGATGCTGATCCCAGCTCGCGCCGGTCAAAGCCACGAACCGAAATTATAAGCGGATTCATATTATGACTTAAGCTATATTCCTTAATTAAGAAATATACCTTAAATTATAAGGGGGTTCATATTGTGATCTACGCTTTTTCCTTAATTAAGGGGTATTGGGCTCTCTGGGTTTCTATGGGATGAAACGATCTGCAGCGCTGGACTCTGGACCCTACCCCCCCCNATGCTGTGGTTGTCTGTAAAGTGAGGGGTTGTCGGTTCTTCGAGGAACCTGGGAGAGAAAAAGTGCTGGGCCGCGCGACCCGACCCCCCCCCCCCCCCCCCCCCCGAAGCCGGAAGACTGAACCCCAAAACACCCAAAGACTGAACCCTAAACCCCTAAACCCCTAAACCCCTAAACCCCTAAACCCTAAACCCTAAACCCTCTCAACCCTAAACCCTAAACCCTCTCAACCCTAAACCCTTAAACCCCTAAAATCTAAAACCCGAAGACCCATTATGGAGCCCTTGTGGCAAGCCTGATAGAAGCCTCAAAGGGTAGCATCCCAAAGACGGGAACCGCTATTTTGGGAACCCCATAGTACGCTGTAGGAGCCCTGAACCGACATGAAACATCCCAGAATGCCGGGGCCTGGGGCGTAGAAGTGGGCGCCCTTTCTGTGAGAGCGGTTCGGTAAGGTGGGGCTCGGGGTTCCTTAAGGGCTCGTTTGGGGTTCCTTAGTTTGGGGCTCCTTAAAAAGATCCTTAAAGGGATCGTTTGGGGTTCGTTAAGGGCTCTACAGGGGAACAGGGGTTTTAGGATTTTTGGTTTTTTTCAGGGTTTTAGGGTTTCAGGCCGGAGAGGAGACCAGGCCTGCTCCAAAGCTGACAAAAGCTTCCCGCTTCGCAAGCTAAGCTGTTCAGTAACCCATTGGTTCAAGCTGATGCGTTTTGAGCTCGTTGCTTAATATCAGGAACCAACACCAAGAGAAACACCACTAAATTGGGGCTGTACCTGGCTGCTGACAAAGGAGCTGTATAGCGCCTTACTAGGGTTTCTATCAGGGGACCCAATTGAGTATGAGAGCTTTAAGTCCTAGAGCTGTGGGCTTAATTCAGTTGTTTGTGAATTAGGGCCCCTTTTCAGGTCCCAGACATATTAAAATTACCCCGAAAGGGACCCAAATTTAGATGCATCCCAAAACCTCATTTCCCTCAACCCTAAACCCCTAAACCCACTCCCGAGACTTAGGCCACGGGTCTCTGAATTATGAATCTTATTCCACTGGTACTGACTGAGTGGGCCAGTACCCAAACCCTAAACCCGAAACCCAAGGCTGCCTACCCCTGACGCCCGATAATATTTATTCCAAGCTCTCGCTTCTGACGGGTTTCAGGTAGGGGTTTAGCGTTTAGGGCTTGGGGCTTAGGGTTTAGAGTTCAGGGCTTTGGGTTTAGGGTTTAGGGCTTAGGGTTTAGGCTTTAGAGTTCAGGGTTTGGGGCAGGGCTTATGTAAAGATCTAGAGCCTAGGGCTCTGGTGGGATATCGTCAAGAATTGCAGGGGCTTATGGTTTACTTTAGGGGTTCAGGGGTTCAGGGTTTAGGGTTTAGGGTTTAGGGTTTAGGCCAAACCTGGATTCAGTGATTTCGGACTTCGAGTTTGTTGCTGCTCCCCCAGACCCTACAAATCCTTAAAGCCTAAACCCTAAACCCCAAACCCTCAAACCCCTAAACCCCCAAATCCTGAAACCCTAAACCCTAAAACCCCAAAACCCCAAACCCCTAAACCTGAAACCCGAAACCCAAAAACCCCAAACCCCTAAACCCTGAAACCCTAAACCCTGTAACCCCAAACCCCTAAACTCTGAAACCCTAAACCCACAGAGCGTCCAGAGACCCTGCCTTCCAGACATTAAAAACCAGCCCAGCACAGGCGAGCAAGATGGGTCCATCCTGGCTTTTCCGGAGCCTTTAGCCAAGTTACCATAATAGGGATCTATAGCAAATAGTATGGTATCATTATGGTACCTTAAATCAAATCCCTTAACAAGAACCCAGCTAGGTTTTACAACTTCGTCGTGAAATGTTATCACCTGAGGAGTTCTTGGTCGGATTTGAGGTGGAAGGGTCCGCGATAGCCTTAACCCAACTCACTAAATCTCTAAACCCTAAACCCTAAACCCTACACCCTAAACCCTAAACCCTAAACCCTAAACCCTAAATCTTTAAACCCTAAACCCTACACCCTACACCCGCTCAACCCAAAGCTCAAAACTCTAGGCAGCCCCAACAAAACCCGAGGGGCGAAAGGTGCGTGGGCTCCTGCAGCTTTTCGGGTTTAGGGTTTAAGGGTTTAGGGCTTTGGGTTTGGGGCTTAAGGGTTTAGGGTTTGAAGGTTTAGGGTTTAGGTTTAGAGTCCACTCTACCAAAAACTGTGGCTTCCCTTGCACTGTTTCAATGAGTCTCTCGAACCCAAACTTTGAGAGATATCTTCCTCCAAAGTGGCTGGAACCGGGACCGAGGGCATTCATGACAATACAGGAGTCGGAATACTTACAAATAGTATTCCCTTATAGCCCCCAATGTAGCTGTGTAAAATCTTTTCAGAACCCTATTCCAGTTTTTTTTGAGGTCCCTAGTAAAGTCTATGGTCTAAACCCTAAAAACCCGGAACACCTGAGGCGCTGGAAGCCTCGTCCCTGGAGCCGTCGTATCTGCGGAGCTCTTCGGCGGTCCAGGGGCCCTGGTTTAGGGTTTAGGGTTTGAGGTTTTTTTTTGTATGGGCTCTTTTCCAATTCCAGGTACAGCGAGAATTCCTATACCAGGAGGGATTACTCGAACTTTCCACGAGGCCCCAACCAGAGGCTCCTCCTGGTATAGGGTTTAGGGTTTACGGTTTAGGGTTCAGGGTTCAGGGGTTCCGTTTAGTGTTCTTTCTGGCAACCTAAAGGGGTTTGGGGCCTTACAACATGGAATTGGTTGGGATTGCTGTTTAGGGCTTGTTCTGAGGTTCTATAGGTGTGTTGCAGGGCTTAGGGTTTGGGTGTCCAGGGTTTTGTTCACGGGTTACTTGGGCGTTTACAAGATGTTGTGTGGTTTAGGGTTGTGTATAGGGTTCAAGGTTCTCGTTGCCAATCTTGCTTAGGGCTTATGTAAGGGTTTGTAGGGTTGAGGTGATTGGAGTTGTGTTGAGGGTGTTGCTTAGGGTGTTTCGTTGAGGGTCTTGCATGGCTTATACTGGTCTCTAAATGATGTGCTACATTTAGGGCTTGGTGCTTCGGGTGTAAAACTGTGGGCTGTAGTGTTTTATCCCTTTCGGGTTCAGGGCTCAGGGGCTTGGGGTTTAGGGTTTGTTCGTGTAGGAGCTTCGGTGTTTAGGGTTTAGCTGTTTAAGGCTTAAACGGTTAACACAAAACAGCTGTCTGTGCCCTCTTTGTGAGAGGTTGCTGTCTGTACGAAGCAAAGACATTTCCCAGAAATTTTAGAGTGACCCCCCAAAAAAAGGATTGCAAAAAAAGGTTGCCAGGAAAAAGTGATGGCTGGATAGCAAATTGAATCCTTCAGAACCCCAAGAACCCTAAGCCTTAATACCCTAAAGCCCTAAAGCCTTAAAACCCGACAACCCTAAAACCCTAAAACTCCAAAGCCCTAAAACCTTATTCCCCTATGGAGCCCTTAAGGACCCCCCAACAACGATCCCTTTAAGGATCCCTTTAAAGAATCCCAGAGATCCCCCTTTAAGGATCCCCTGAAACGATCCCTTTAAGGATCCCTATAAGGAACTCCTGTAGATCCCTTTAAGGACCCACCCCCCCCCCTCCGCCCCAGGGCCAAGCTAGGCCTCTTATGCGAGCAAACAGNAAGCCCCCCCCACCACTGACCCCTTAAGGGTCCCTTTTAAAGAACCCCAGAGTCCCCCCTTTAAGGATCCCCGGAACGATCCCTTTAAGGGTTCCTATAAAGAACCCCCTTAAATCCCTTTAAGGGCCCCCCCCCCCCCCCCCGAGAGAGAGCCTTCCTGGGCTCGAGGAAAGCCCGCTTCCTCCGCTCCTCGAGCCTTTGGGGCTCCAAGGGGGTTTTAAGGGTGTTAGGGGTTTTAAGGGCTTTTAGGGTTTAGGGCTTAGGGGTTTAGGGGTTTAAGGGTTTCAGGGTTTAAGGGTTTAAGGGATTTTAGGGGTCAGGGGCTTAACGGTTTTTAGGGTTTAAGGGTTTTTAGGGTTTAGGGCTTAGGGGTTAGGGGTTTAAGTGCTTTAGGGTTTAGGGGTTTAAGGGTTTAAGGGTTTTCAGGTGTTAGGGGCTTAAGGGTTTTTAGGGTTTAAGGGTTTTTAGGGTTTTGGGCTTAGGGGTTAGGGGTTTAAGTGTTTTTAGGGTTTAGGGGTTTAAGGGTTTAAGGGTTTTTAGGGGTTAGGGGCTTAAGGGTTTTTAGGGTTTAAGGGTTTTTAGGGTTTAAGGGTTTTTAGGGTTTAGGGCTTAGGGGTTAGGGGTTCAAGTGTTTTTAGGGTTTAGGGGTTTCAGGGCTTGTAGGGTTTAGGGGTTTAGGGTTTAGGGGTTTAAAGGTTTTTAGGGTTTAGGGGTTTTAAGGGTTTAGGGGTTTAAGGGCTTAAGGGTTTTTAGGGTTTAGGGCTTAGGGGTTAGGGGTTTAAGTGCTTTTAGGGTTTAGGGGTTTAAGGGTCTTGAGGGTTTAGGGCTTAGGGGTTTAAGGGTTTTAAGGGTTTTTAGGGTTTAGGGGTTTAAGGGTTTTGAGGGTTTAGGGCTTAAGGGTTTAAGGGTTTTTAGGGTTTAAGGGTTGTTAGGGTTCAAGGGTTTTGAGGTTTAAGGGTTTAGGGGTTAGGGTTAGGGGGTTTAAGGGTTTAGGGGTTAGGGTTTAGGGGTTCAAGTGTTTTTAGGGTTTAGGGGTTTAAGGGTTTTGAGGGTTTAGGGGTTAGGGGTTTAGGGGTTTAAGTTAGGGGTTTAGGGGTTTAAGGGTTTAGGGGTTTAGGGGTTTAAGGGTTTAGGGGTTAGGGTTTAGGGGTTTAAGATTTTTATTAGCGTTTAAGGGTTTTGAGGTTTAAGCGTTTAGGGTTTAGGGGTTAGGGGTTAGGGGGTTTAAGGGTTTAGGGGTTAGGGTTTAGGGGTTTAAGTGTTTTTAGGGATTAGGGGTTTAAGGGTTTTGAGGGTTTAGGGGTTAGGGGTTTAGGGGTTTAAGGGTTAGGGGTTTAGGGGTTTAAGGGTTTAGGGGTTAGGGTTTAGGGGTTTAAATGTTTTGAGGGTTTAGGGGTTAGGGGTTTAGGGGTTTAAGGATTTAGGGGTTGGTGTTTAGGGGTTTAAGTGTTTTTAGAGTTTAAGGGTTTTGAGGTTTAAGGGTTTAGGGTTTAGGGGTTAGGGGTTAGGGGGTTTAAGGGTTTTGGGGTTAGGGTTTAGGGGTTTACATGTTTTTAGGGTTTAGGGGTTTAAGGGTTTTGAGGGTTTAGGGGTTAGGGGTTTAGGGGTTTAAGGGTTTAGGGGTTGGTGTTTAGGGGCTTAAGTGTTTTTAGGGTTTAAGGGTTTTGAGGTTTAAGGGTTTAGGGTTTAGGGGTTAGGGGTTAGGGGGTTTAAGGGTTCTGGGGATAGGGTTTAGGGGT
Source organism: Symbiodinium sp. clade A Y106 (assembly GCA_003297005.1). NCBI lineage: Eukaryota > Dinophyceae > Suessiales > Symbiodiniaceae > Symbiodinium > Symbiodinium sp. clade A. Next base: position 26,299 of record BGNK01002061.1, read on the forward strand.
TTAAGTGTTTTTAGGGTTTAGGGGTTTAACGGTCTTGAGGGTTTAGGGCTTAGGGGTTTAAGGGTTTTAAGGGGTTTTTAGGGTTTAGGGGTTTAAGGGTTTTGAGGGTTTAGGGCTTAGGGGTGTAAGGGTTTTTAGGGTTTAAGGGTTTTGAGGTTTAAGGGTTTAGGGGTTAGGGGTTAGGGGTTAGGGGTTAGGGGGTTTAAGGGTTTAGGGGTTAGGGTTTAGGGGCTCAAGTGTTTTCAGGGTTTAGGGGTTTAAGGTTTTTGAGGGTTTAGGGGATAGGGGTTGCTGTAACTGAGGAAGCTGGTAGGCCAATCCGCTTTTGATGGTTGGCGGGAGTACCAGGGCAGTCGGGGACCATATAATTGTCGAGGGCTGACTTTGGAGGCCAGTGCCAGCCGCTGCGAGCCACTGGGGTTTAAGGGTTTAAGGTGTTTTAGGGCTGAGACGTTTAAGGGTTTAAGGGTTTTTAGGGTTTACGGTTTTGGGTTTGGGGGCTTTAGGGGTTCCTTCAAGGGATCCTTAAAAGGATTGTTTAGGATTGAATAGAGGGATCCTTAAAGGGATCTACAGGGGTTCCTTCAAGGGATCCTTAAAGGAATCGCTTCGGGGTTCCTTACAGGGATCCTTAAAGGGGTCCTTCGAGGCTCCTGCAAGGGATTCTTAAAGTAATCGTTTTGGGGGATCCTTCAAGGGATCTATAGGGGTTCCTGGATAGGGACTCCTTAAAGGCATTGTATGGGATTCCTTCAAGGGATCTTCCGGCGGTGGTAAGAATTTCAGCCTCCCTGAGCCCCGAAACCCCAAACCCGACACCCTAAACCCTACTTGGAGGTTCATGGATGCCTATAATATGGATTATAGCTATAGTCATTCTACTTGCAAACCCGAAACCCTAAACCTAAACCCCAAAAGAACCCTAACCCTTAAAGGAACCCTAAACCCGTATAACCCCGACTTATAACTACCCGAAATCCTAAAGCCTAAACCCAATGCCCTAACCCTTTAAGAAACCCTAAACCCTTATATGTCTACTCAAAAACTACCCATCAGCCTCCAAGTAAAACCGCACCCCAGCCTCTCAAGTCGCTTCTCCTCGAACTTCTCCTGCGCGTGTCAGCTGAGCAAAGAGGTCTCGGGTTTAGGGACCAGGGTTTAGGGTTTAGGGTCTTAGGGTTTTTCGGGTTTAGGCTTTTAGAGCCCAGGGTTAAGGGTTTAGGGTCTTAGGGCTTTTAGGGTTTAGGTTTTTAGGGGTTTAGGGTCTTCGGGGTTTTAGGGTCTTAGGGTTTTTAGAGCCCAGGGATAAGGGTTTAGGGTATAGGCTTTGGGGTTTAGGGCCCTAAGCCCTTCCCAAGAAGGAGCCTGAGGCCTCCACTCGACCCCGAAACCCTAAACCCTAAAGCCCTAATAGAGGGGCCTTAATAATTAGAATAGGGTTCCTTAAAGAGGTCCTTTAAAGGGTCTATAAGGGATCTGCAAGGGTTCTATAATATAGGGGCCTAAATAACTAGAATAGGGTTTTGGGGCATATTATACTATAATTATGTTAATATTGGTAATCGTTTAGGCCCCTATAAATTAACTGCTGAAGGACCCCCTGACGATTTCGTATTCCTCTGCGTGGGATGTTCAAACCCTCACATCCACCCTAAATCTCAAAGCCTCACCCCTCAACTCTCAAAGCTATAAAACAACCGTTTGATTGCAAAACCTATAAACCTTAAACGGCCATCAACCCCCCAGAGAGCCCAATACCCCTTCATTAAGGAATATAGCTTAAATCATAATATGAATCCCCTTATTATTTAAGGTATATTCCTTAATTAAGGGGTATTGGGCTCTCTGGGCCTCCAAACCCCTAAAACATCCGCCTCCTCGCTTAGCCCACGGCGACTCACCGCGAAAGCAGCGGCGGCAGCGAGACCCAGAGCTGCTGGCACGGCCTTCTTTGGGCTTCTTGAAAGATTTAAGACCCTAAACCCTAACCCTGAACCCTCAAGGATTCATGCAGGGGCCTTAAAAATTAGACTATAGGGCTTCGGGCTCCTGTATAGTAGAACCGGGTAGCTGCGCTTGCAAGGGGCCGTGTGTTTTGTGGCACTGGGAAAACGCACCGTTCTGCAAACATGGCTAATCGTGTGGGAAAACGCATACGTGCGGAAAACGCAGCAGGTCTTGGACAGCGAGAATCCTCGAGAGGGGTCGTGTTTTCGTTGCGACTTGAGCGTTTTACCGAGGTAAAACGCACGCTTTGCGTGGCAGAGTTTTGAAAACGTTGTTCCTTGTTCTTGTTCTTCTTTCCCTACCTTCGGTGTGGGGCTGTTAGATTTTAAAGTCAGCTATTGCCGAGGCTGGGAGGTAAGAGAGAGACACAGCAGTTTTTTTTCAGCAACTTGCGAGGCTCGCAAAGGTAGGCGAACTGAAAGCTGGCTCGGGCTCGTGCCTATAGGGTGACCGCAAAAAGGGGGGCTGGGATTACAACCCTTAACACCCTCACACAAATCAGGGATTGGGCCCCTTTGTCTCATGAGCCCTTCAGGCAACAATCCGGTACACTTCTCGTTTTGTGCGTGTGCACCTGAGCTGGCATGTGCCATGCTACTCTTCTTTGTATCGTTCCTTGCGCAGGGGTCATGCTATTCGCAGCCTAAACCCTAGAGCCTGCACTCTAAACTCAAAACCCTGTCTTTGGGCGAGGCAATTTTGGGGTTTCGAGCCTTTAAGGTTGGAGGCGTTTAAGGGTTTTTGGGGTTCGGAGGCCTTTAAGTGCTTTTGGGNGTGACGGGGAAGAAAAGGATACTGCAAACCCTAAACCCTAAACCCCAAACCGGGAAACCGCCAGGTCGAAACCAGGAGAACGCCAAAAAACAGCCCCGGACTCTTAGAGGCGCAGTCACCTAGAACTAAGACAAGGAAATCCAAAGCCCATTAACCTCTAAAACATGGTCAAAACTGCACCAGGACGAAACTTTACCCTAAGCCCCAATTTAACCCCTAAACCCCTCATCCTTAAAAGCCCTAGACCCTAACCCCTAAACCCCTCATCCTTAAAAGCCCTAAACCCTAAACCTTATAAACCCCTCAGCCTTAAAAGCCCTAGACCCTAAACCCTAAACCTTATAAACCCCTCAGCCTTAAAGCACCTAAACAGGCTCTAAGCCCCTGAACCCAGGCCTCTTCCCAGCCCTGCCGCGCAACGGCAGGAGCCCGGGGAGGCGCAGTTCGGACGCCTGTGTGCTAGAATTTACAGTGAACCCCAGAAAGTTGGAACATGGATTTAGGATGATTCATGCTGGGATTCCCTTTAGTTTACTTTAAGGGCATGAGGCTAATCATGTGCTACCCAGAGAGCCCAATACCCCTTCATTAAGGAATATAGCCTAAATCATAATATGAATCCCCCTATTATTTAAGGTATATTCCTTAATTAAGGGGTATTGGGCTCTCTGGGTTAGGGCTTAGGAGTTCAGGGCTTTAGGTTGGGGTTCAGGAGTCTTGGGGGCCTAGAAGTTCAGGGGTTTAGGGCTTTAGGGTTTAGGGTTTAGTGGTTTAGGGTTTAGGGTTTAGGGTTTAGGGTTTAGTGGTTTAGAGTTTGGGGTTTTAGGGTTTGGGGGTTCAGAGTTTTCAGTTTAAGGAAAGCACATTTCTTGGGTTTTAGAGGGGTGTCAGACCCTTCAGCCGCGGGTTCAGATCTCGGGGGTGAAGAGGTCGGGTGTAGGGTTTTAAGGCTTTTTTGGTTGAGTCTCGGGTTCAGGGCTTAGGGTATTTATGAATGTCCCGAGGTGGGGGAGCTCTTTGTCGTCACGGTACTACCGGAAGCTGAAGCCTCGTTCTGCTGACCCTCGCACGAACAGTCGCGAACCATCTGTACGAACATTGCAAGATTCTCTGATACCGTATATATTATGCTCCTGTATTCAATCGAAACACGTGTAGTATATGCGTTCATGTACCTACATGTGCATATGTCTTTGTCTACATGTACGTCTATGTCTCGGTCTATTTCATGTTGAAGTGTGTGTGTGTGTGGGTATGTACTCTCCTGTTGTGTAATACCATACACCATTACTCGGCATGTACTACAAACAAATCTGTGTACATACACAAGCATGTGTAAATGTGTGTATATGTATATATACATCTGTATACATGTACGTACGTATGTAAGAGTCTACGTATATCTGTACATGTAGTTATGTAGACATGCACATATGCAGAAATGTATATGTGTTTGTACATGTGTACATAAGCATATATGCAGAGATGCATATACGAATGTGTGTACCTCGTACATACATACACATACATATATATATATATATGTATATGTATATGTATGTATTTATGCATGTACGTACGTATGTATGTATGTATGTATTGTAGAGAACGGTGCACATAGATACGATCAAATGTAAGATTGCCGATAGATGTACAAAAATTAAACAGATATTCATACGAGTGTGTAATACATGTGTATATATATATATGGTTATACATCTGTAGATATATATGTACACACCAAATGTGGTGTCAGTGCTCTGTGCTACGACAGGTAGTGGTACGCACTATACTATGTACTAATCGCTTTCCACCACTTCTTCAATAAACCCTAAACCCTAAACCCTGAACCCTAAACCGCCATCTCATCATAAGCACGATCTTTCTGGAGGGCATTCGATCCAACATCGTAGCGAAACATATGGGTAGTTCTCTAAATTGGGGTCCCTTTTTGGGTCCCAAACTAGTACGGCACCCTTAAGGAAAAGGACCCTACAAGGGACCCTAATTTACAGAACTACCCACCAGTTCAATTCGCCAGAACAGCGGTTTTAAAGCGCATCTGCCGCTCGTCGGAGGCTGGGTTCACAAGAGGTTGTCGGGCGTGGGCTTTGGACATCTTTATACACGGTTAGGGTTTAGGGGTTTGTAGGGGCCTTACATAAGTAGAATAAGGCTCTTTTAAAGGGGTCTATAAGGGTTACTAAAAGGGATCTATAAGGGTTTGGGGCTTCGGGGCTTAGGGATTTAGGGCTTAAAGGTTTAGGGTTTAGGACTTTCGCAGATTGGCCAGAATGTGCGACTGCAGAGCCTGCAGCCTACAGGGGGCATAAGAACGCTGCTGCAGGTTTTAAATGAAGGGAACGGAAAACCCGCCGATATAGGGGTTTGGGGAGTGGGGTATATATTACGCTAGACTTATACTGTGGCCAACAAAGGAACGATATTGCTGATGATTCAAGCTTCTATATGGTGTGCCCCTTAGAGGACATGTAGTTTACAAAGAAACGACTTTCATTACTCTAGGATGCTTTTCGGATTGTTACATGCGGGATGTGACACATTCTCTTGCCACAAATTACCGAAACCGCTAAAACTTCCTCAAAGCCCTGAAGCAGATACTGTAGGTATTCTGGTCTTGTCCAAAGCTAAGCTGCGTAAGATGCTTCAGCGGTTTGAGAGTTGTAGCAAACCGCAAAACATTGAAACCCGCAAAAGCTTAAACCCGGACACCTTGAAACTGAGAATACTGAGCCACCAAGCTCCCAAATCAGTATACAGAACCCTTATGCATGCCTGAAAGAAAACCTTTAAACCTTAAACCCATATAGAGATCCCTTCTAGATCCCTGTTAGCACCCCTGGCCCCTTACAAAAATCCTTTATGGGACCCCTAAACCCCTCAACCTCAAACCCTAAGCCCCAAACCCTAAACCCTAAGCTCTCAAAGGAACCCCTTTTAGGTCCATAATCCCTTAGCGGAACCCAAGTAAATAAGATCCCTTTCAGGACTACTAAAACATCCCTTAATGACATAATGGATGCCTAAACCCCTACTATAGGGGACTAAATAATTACTAATACTATTTTGGGGGTTACTTATTACAAGTATAGTAGAATATGCCCCAAAACCCTATTCTAATAATGAAGGCCCTTATCTTATATAACCCCATTATGGATCCCTTATAGACCCCTTTAAAGGAACCCTTTAAAGGAACCCCTATTCTAATTATTAAGGCCCCTGTAGTAAACCCCGCCTCCCCAAGTGACCCGAAGCGCTCGGTCCGGCGGCCCGCGCAGCAGCGCGAGGATCATGGCGAGGAGGCTTGGGAAATGGGAAGTCTAGGAATCGTGTTCAGGGTTTAGGGTGCAGGGTATTAGGGCGCAGGGTTTAGGATTTGGCGTCTAGGGTGGGCTGAAATGGGAGTTGGGGTGTGTGGTGTGTGGGTGTGGCGGCGGTTTTCGAGGGACGGGTGGGGCGATGGCGATATCCACTGTAGATACGACGAGTGCACAAATGGGGCACCAGGTGCAGGGCTTCTGGCTCGGGCAATAAGCGGAGCGTCACGGCTCAACGTCCCAGATCTTCACGCCTTGAGGACATAACGTATTTGGAGGCGCTGGAATAGAGAGGCATGGTTTTGGCACAGCTGTTCAAAGCCAAGGTGCATTGAACATGGGTAGTTCTCTAAATCAGGGTCCCCTTTAAGGCTTTAAGGTCCTGGTTTATACAGTATGGAAGGGTCTGGACGTGCAAGGAGTTGCGCGCAGCGTGTCCGTAGTACTACTTCGTATACTGTAGTACTGTAGTAGTCTTGCCGCTGCTGGTAAGACTTTTTGGTATGAAGAGCCCTTAGTCTCAGGGCTTCGAGTTCGTGGCTTTGTAAACCCGTGAAATTCCGCGAGCAGAACAACAGCAGCAGCAATAAAAGCAGTGGAAGCAGCAGAGGTAGCATCAGCAGCGACGCAACAACATCGCCAAACGCTACATGCGGCAGCAACACACGGAGGACGTTGAACAGCGGCTGGCAGCAGTAGCCGGAGTAGCAGCTTGTAGCAGTGAGTAGTAGTCGTGGTCGTAGTCGTGGTGGAAGTCGTGGTCACCGTGGTCGTCGTGGTCGTCATCGTGGTGGCGTTGGTGATCGTAGCGGCAGTAGCGGTAGTCCAGTAGTCGTCGTCGTGAACTAGTCGGGGCCACAAGTACTAGCAACTAGCAATACAAACATCAAGCACTGCTGCCAGTTACTGGTCGTAACAACAGAGAAGCAAAAAGCACAATGACCACTGTCCGTCCTCTTTGGGCTGTTTGTGGGGCGCTGGGTTGAAGGTGCCATGCAGAGCCATGCTCGTCCCATTTGTGCGCCAACGATTGAGGATCAGCTGTCGTCGGAAGCGCTTTTCTTCTTCTTCCTGTCTTTCTTCTCTTTCCTTGCAATGCCGGCGCATAAGATGCACACGAAAGGTCCGATAGTGTTGCGGACACCAAGACCAAAGCAACGTAATCGGCTAGCTGCACAGCACGCAAGCTTTATTTCACAAGCGACGAGCCTTAAAGTTATTAAACCCTAAACAGCTAAACCCTAAACCCTCAACCCCTAAACCCCCAAACTCCTAAACCCCTAAAACCCTGAAACCCTAAACTCCCAAACTCCTAAACCCCTAAAACCCTGAAACCCTAAACTCCCAAACTCCTAAACCCCTAAAACCCTGAAACCCTAAACTCCCAAACTCCTAAACCCCTAAAACCCTGAAACCCTAAACTCCCAAACTCCTAAACCCCTAAAACCCTGAAACCCTAAACTCCCAAACCCCTGAACCCCTAAACCCTAAACCCTGAACCCTGCCAAAGTCCCTATATAATCCCCAATAGTAGTCCCTAAACCCCTGAACCCCTAAACCCTAAACCCTGAACTCTAAAGTCCCTAAGAACCTCAACCCTAAACCCCCGAGGCTCCCTGCAGGCTCCTTCAACCCTAAACCCTCTGGGGGCCTTAATAATTAGAATAGGGGGTTCCTTTTAAAGGCGCGTATAGAGGCTACCATAAGGGCGATTCTACGGATTTAAGACAGGGGCCCGCATAATTAGAATAGGGTTCCTTTAAAGGGGTCTATAAGGGCTACTATACGGGCGATTATGTGGATTTAGTATAGGGGCCTTCATAATTAGAATAAGGTTTTGGGGGTATATTATAACAGTGCCGGCTTGGTGGCGTTTTCTTCTCCTTGCCCTTCGACTCCTCCCGGGCAAGCTTTGGGAGGGTTTAGGGTTTAGGGACTACTATTGGGGATTATATAGGACTTTGGCAGGGTTTAAGGTTTAGGGACTAGTATTGGGGATTATTTAGGGACTGCCATAAGGATCCATTCCCCCATTCCCTACTGAGGATCAGACAGAGGTTTAGGGTTTAGTTAGGGTTTTCTTCGGGTTTAGGGTTTGGGGCTCTAGGGTAGGATATGGGGGTTCGGGGTTTGCAGTCGAGGTGTTTAGGGCTTTAGGGTTTTAGGGTTTAGGGTTGGGGTCTTAGGGTTTACTGTAAGGGTCATGATGTGGCTGGCTTCGGGCACATGCATTAAGATTTTTTAAGTAGCTCCACGTCAAAACTCGGACTCCTGCTCAATCCTGAAATTCCCCCAGGCATTCGTACCATATCCTTGCTTAACCCTAATGTTGTCCTAGGCATACTCACGAAGCCTGAGCCACTTAAAGGAATGTAGGGGGCCGTAGTAATTAGAACAGGATTCTGGGCTCCTTTATAGCATATTTATAATAAGGAAGCTGAAGAATGTTCTTGGCAATTATTTTGGCTTCGATATTAGACGTAATCTCAGACCCCTCTTGAAGTGGGCAAGGAAGAGCCGGTTCGGCAGAAGGCAATTAATCCTGCACCCCAACTACTTGGAGGTTCATGGTTACTTATAAGTAGGGCTATAAGTAGGATAACTGCAGTTATAACCCATATTAAGGGACTTATAACCCCACTTATAACTACCCATGAACCTCCAAGTAGGGTTGGGGATTTGGGGGTTCAGACTCCGGGGCAAAACCCGCACCCTGCAAACCCTATACACCCTACAAGACCCCTGTAAACCCGATATGACCCCTAAACCCTACAATCTTACAAGACCCTGGAAACCATAACAACACCCTAAACCCTAAACCCTATGACGGAATCCAAATGGGTGGCGTTTAGAGGCTCCTTTTGCTCGGAGAGCTGCTTTAGCTGCTCCAATTTCTTCCTGGGCTCGTTTTGCTCTTTAGCCGGTTTTGAGAAGGCTGTATTGGGGAGGCTCCAGACATTGTTGACGATTTAGGGGCCAACAATTTCTGATTACACCATCTTGGGGCTTCAGGGGTTTGGGGTTTAGGGTTGAGGGTTTAGGGTCCAGGGGCTTTAGGGGCTTTAGGGGCTTTAGGGGTTTTGGGGGTACCCGGCGCTTTCGGGTTTAGGGTTTTATGCTTTAAAAGGTTTCGCCGGGGCTGAGGTCTTCCGAGGCTTCGACGTAAATCCCCGCAACACCAAGGTCCTAAACCTAATGTAGGGGCCTTAAGAACTAGAATAGGGCTCCCTTTAAGGGTTCCTTGTAAAGGGGTCCATAAGGGTTTCTATAAGGGATCTATAAGAGTACTATAATATAGGTGCCGAAGAATTAGAATAGGGCTCCCACAAAGGGTTCCTTGAAAGGGGACTATAAGGATGACTATAAGGGGTACAATCGGGGTTTAGTATAGGGGCCTTATTAATGAGAATTGGGTTCTGGGGCCCATCATACTATAACTATAATAAGGACCCCCCAAACAGTATAGGTAATTATTAAGGCCCCTATTTTATGTTCGCATGCACGAACAGAAGAAAGGAAAGCCCTAAACTGGAAACCTGCATCCCACACGCAAAAGCTTCAAGCCAAGAACTTCCCAATTCCCCGAAGCTCAGGCCTAAAACAGGTGGATGCATGGCGCGGCACAACGAAATAGAAGTACTACTCCCGCAATCGCACCCCGATCCAAGGGTCTTAACTGCGCGACCCAGCTGCACGTCGTGTTTTGAGCCGAAACGCGCAACGCCCCTACAGCCGACACCCTGCCGAAGCACTAAGCTCCCAGACCCCGAACCTCCAACCCTAAACCTCTATACTAACTAAACCCTACAACCCTGCTATAGGGGCCTGAATAAATACAATATCTTATTCTAGAATTATGATAAGGAATCCCCAAAATCGTATTGGTAATCCTAAACCCTAAACCCGTAACCCAAACATTAAGCCCTAAACCCTGAGTTCACACCCGAAACCCCTAGCTGCCGTGCCCAGGCACTTCTGCTTCTCGAGCTTCTTCTTCACCTTCTTTGCCTTCTTCGTCATCTCGGCCGAACCGCCTAAGAGGCCACATGAACGTCTTTGGGGATCTTATAAAGGGGGCGGCAAATTCCTTTTTGTTTTGGTGAGAAGGAGACTACTTCAAACCTTGGGGTTCAGGGTTTGGGATTCAAAGTTGTTTAGCCAACCACTTGGTGTTGTTTGCTCTATGTGTGCGTTTTCGGCTTGTGGTTCAAGCCTTCGGGTTGAAACGCAGGGTATTTCGGTCTTCTTTGCTGAACTGACAAACCCTAATAAACCCCTAAACCCTAGTATATGGCCTTAATAATTAGAATGGGGTTTGGGGGTATATTCTACCATAACTGTAATAAGGAACCCCCACAATAGTATAGGTAGTTATTAAGGCCTCTCTATCAAACCCTCAACCCTGAACCGGTTCGTGTTGAGGGCAAGTCTGCAGCCCCGGTGGCTCTCGTCCGAGGATTCCACCTGCATTCTTTTCAGCGCCTCCTCCCTCTCCTGACGAGCTGTGGGCGTTTCCGAAAATTAGGGGTACCTTATTTGGGGGTCCTTATGATCAGGATCCCACTATTTAGGGTACGATATTAGGGTCCCTATTTTCGGAAACCCCCATGTGACACCCAAGACACCCGTGGCCGCCAATACTTCAGTGCTCATGACTTCTCCGTGTATCACAAAGATTGCCACGTCTCTGAGGAATGCCGCTGGCATAGCACTTCGAAAACTTTAGTGCCTTTGGTACATATTCAGATGCTACATTCGGTGAAGGCAAGCAGGCAAGCCTATTGCACGAAAGCGGCTCAAGCCCTGAGCGTCTGCAAACCCGCCATCTTCAAACAAGGACCGCTCAATTCCGAACACCCTTGAAACCCAAAACCCTTTAGTTCTGTTGCCCTCAGGCCCTCAAAGTCTTGAAGCCGTCGTCGCCTCCTCCGCATCTTTCCAGGCAAAGTCAGAACCAAAGCCAGTATTTTGTGCAGAGATTACAGCGGAGGCAGCCTGCCAGGCGGTCTGGTCCGGGTTAGGGCTCAGGGTTTGGGGTTCAGTTAATTGCAGTTCAAGCCTAACGTGAGGGATATGTGCACTTAGTCATGAAGAGCTTGGCAACCTTACTCTGCTGATTGGCATGGACCGTTTCCAGGAGCTGGCGCGCAGCCTGGATGTGCTTCAACTGCTGTTTGGGAAAGACCTCAGATGCGGCAGATCGCAGCTTTTCCCAGAGAGCCCGATACCCCCAGAAAATATACCGTGGATCTCTAAAGAAATTCTACCGTGGATCTCTAATGAATAGCAGTGAACAACAAGCATTACTACTTCTGCTTCTTGAAGCTTCTAGATCAAGCGTGCCGTGACCTGATGCGCATGGAACACGGAAACGGGTCCTACTCTCCAGATTCTTCACAGGGGTTCAGGGTCTAGGGTTTGGGACTTAGTTGCTGAGTTCATAAGCCCCCAAAAGTGTACACTTTTAGTTTTATAGTGGGTGATACTATCACAAAAAACTGTAAAGTGTATCCACTCAGCTACTACGGGGAGTCAAGGGTTCAGGGTCTAAAGTTTTGGAGGAAGTCACATCTCGCTTCACACTTGCAGCCCATCTGGCCCAACCAACGTCCGCCGGAACGCGGCCCCGGCCGTTAAAGGGATCCAGATCTCTGCCATCCTCCCGTTTAGGGTTGAGGGTTCAGGGTTTAGGGTTGAGGGTTCAGGGATTTGGGGGTTTAGGGTTCAGGGTTCAGGTTTTAGGGTTTCGGGCTTAGGGTTGAGAGTTTGGGGTTTAGGGATTTAGGGTTGAGGGTTCAGGGTTGAGAGCTTAGGGTTTAGGGTTGAGGGTTCAGGGTTGAGGGTTCAGGGCTTTGGGTTTAGGGTTGAGGGTTGAGGGTTCAAGGTTTAGGGTTTCGGGTTGAGGGTTTAGGGAATATGGGAGCTTGAAAGGTCAGCACTCGGAGGTCCTGTGCGCAAATTTAGAAGAATGAGTCTCGCTCAGCTGTTTTCATGCTGGCCCTTCCCGTTTCAGGCTATGCTTCATGTCCCCACCGTGTAATATAGGGGCCTTAATAATGAGAGTAGGGTTTTGGGGCCCACTATACTATATTTATAATAAGGAACCCCCCAAAACAGTATAGGTATTTATTTCGGCCCCTGTATTACAGAACCCCACTATAGATCCCTAAGAGACCCCTTTAAGGAACCCTTCAAAGCAACCCCCAAAATTATTTCGCCCCCTATATTACGCTAGCAGCTTCCGAGCTTTCCCGGATTTCCTCTCAACCGCAGCTTCAGACGATCCCGGCTCCTCCTGATGGACGAACCTTGCAATCAGCGGACATGTGACTAGCTCACGGCGCACTCAGAGACGAATGATCTTCTCACAGGTACTTGGAGCTCACAGGCGCAATTTTGTCAGGGGGAAGGGCTTGGGGGAGGGGGGGGGGGGGCNGGGGGGGGGGGGGGCTCAAGAGACAGAAGTGCCATTTTGTTACGGGACTTGGCTAAGCACCGCAACTTGTTCAGCGTGAAAAGGGGGAATCAGGAGCGCTGAAACTGTTGAGGTCCTCATGCTCGCTCAACCCTGAACCCTACATCCAACAGCTAAACCCTAAAATCCTCAGTTTTTGGATTCTAAGGGTTTAGCCGAATCTAATGCCATGATTTTCTATAATACACCATACCCGCCTTAAAAGGACCCTAAAGGGGACCGAACCTGCAGCCACCCAAGCCTACACACGGCTTTAACGCTTCTTTCAAGTGCCAGGCGGGCCAAGGGTCGGGCTGATAAACCTGATTGGGTGGTTGTCAAAATTGAAGTTCCTTTCTGGGTCCCTAATATAGTACATTTGGTGCCCAAAAAGGGGCCGTAATTTTTGACAACCACCTAATTGGCTTGTCAGTGTAAGAGCCTGAATAATCACAAGCCGGGGTTTTATAGGGTTTAGGGTTCAGGGTTTAGGGTTCAGGGTTTAGGGTTTGGGGCCAGGGTTTAGGGTTCAGCGTTTAGGGTTTGGGGCCAGGGTTTAGGGTTCACGGTTTCGAGGCCCATGCAGACTACAATTTATGCGACTACAAGGGAACAGCACTACGTACTTGATTATTCAGGCGCCCCATGAAACTTGGGACCTGTTGCTGAGCTGGGGAGCACCCCGACTTGTCGGGAACGCCCAAAAGCGAGTACAAGAGGAAAATCATGCATTCTAGTTGCTGTTGCATTTTGCAACGCAAGGCTGGTACTTACAGCACCTGCACGCATTCACCATGCGCTTTTTCCGATGGTGGTTTCGAGGGCATCCTCCTTGGCAGCGACCTGCTGGGGATGCTGAGCCACTCCCGCGCCGGCTTGGCAGAACTCCTTTAAGAGCCCATCCAACCTGGCCCTCCCGTGGTCGTCCTGCTGGAAGCGGGCGAGGAGCAGTTGCAGGAGCTTCGTATCTGCGTTGAGGTCTGTACCAATGCGAGGCTCCACGGTCTGGACTGGCTCAGCAAGGGCTTCATGCGCTTCCCTCTTGGCAAGCGCCAAGTGATCACCCCTGGAAAGCACGATGGCAACGATCTCCGCTACCGCCTTGATCACCAGAAAGCTCAGGATGCCAAAGGAGCCAACAAAGATCAGACCTGTCCAGCTGCCTGCTGCCTGCAACTCATCTTTGCTGTTCTCAGAACGATCATTGCTACCCTGGTTGTAATTATGACAGTTGCACTCAGCCTGAGCATGTGATCTCGCTCTGAAGATTCTGTTGGTCGCCATCTTAGAGCCCTGGTTGCATGTCCTGTGCGCATGTTCGGCAGAGGCGGCAGGGTCGAATCCACCCCACAAGCCGACTTTGCAGAACCGAACATCCCACTTGGAGAAGCCCTGTTGTTCCCAATAACACAAACCTCAACCCTAAAACGCAAACCCCAACCCCGAAACCCCCTAAACCCTGAAACAAAATTCCACTCAGAAACCCTAAACCCTAAACCCTGAAACAAAAAAGAAGCCCAATCTTCCTTAAAAAAAACCCTCACTTCCGCTCGGAAGCCGCATGTCCAAGGCGTACTTGCCGCTTTCCTCCTCGGCTAGGGCAGGAAGTTTTATTGGGCTTAGGGTTTAATGTAGGGGCCTTAATGATTAGAATAGGGCTCCTTTAAGAGGGTTCCCTTTAAAGGGGTGTATAAGGGCTACTGTAAGGGCCATTATAAGGTTTTATGTAGGGGCCTTAAGTTAGATTTTAGGGTTTAGGGTTTAATGTAGGGGCCTTAAGAAATAGACTAGGGTTTAAGATCTAGGATTTAGGGTTTAATGTAGGGACCTTAAATGACAAGGGTTCAATTGTTTTAGGGTTGAGGGTGAAGGGTCAAGGGATCCATGTAAGGGCCTTGAGAATTAGACTAGGGTTTAGGATTTGGGATTTAAAGTTTAGGATTTAGGGTTTAGGGTTTTACGGTTCAGGGTTTAGGGTTTAGAATAGGCTTCCTTCAAAGGGGTCTATAAGGGCTCCTATTAGAATAGGGTTCCCTTGAAAGGGCTCCTTTAAAGGGGTAAGGGTTCCACAATAGGGTTCTAGAATATAGGGGCCTTGATAATTAGAATAGGGTTTTGGGATCCTTTTCAGTATTATTCTATTAAGAAACCTTAGGGAATAATGTTGGTACTTAGTCAGGCTTCTATACCAGGCTTGATGGTTTTCAGTCCGGGATTCGTTGATCCCTAAACCCTAAACCCTAAACCCTAAAAACCCTAAACCACAGTTCCTGGCTTCCTGCTAAGGATGCCGGGTTCAGGGCTTTGGCTGCAAGCATATAGGGCTCAGGGTGCTCAAGGTTTCGGGCTTAATGTAGGGGCCTTAAGGTGGGTTTTAGGGTAGGTAGGGTTTAGGGGCCTAGGGTTTCATGTAGGGGCCTTAGGCTAGAATGACAAGACCATTGACAACCCCTGCTTGTTGACGACGCGTTTCGAAACAGCGCGTCGGGTGCAAGAGCGGCTAACTTCACCTAACAAGCCCTGGACAAACCAAAACTCCAGAAGAAGAGCCCTAAACCCTAAACCCCGAACCCTACACCCTAAAACTTGCCCTAAACCCTGAAACCCTAAACCGCCCAAAAGCCATAAACCCTAAACCCACCGCCCCCTGCAAGCTTGGGGCTGGGAGACTCCAGAAGAGTTTGGGATCCCCGACACCCCGAAAGCCTGCGACTCCGGGTTTGGGGCTTAGGGCGGTTTAAGGGTTTAGGGGTTTCGGGGTTTAGGGGTTTCGGGGCTTAGGGGTTTACGGGTTTAGGGGTTTAGGACGGTTTAGGGGTTTAGGGGTTTAGGGGATTAGGGGTTTACGGGTTTAGGGGTTTAGGGGTTTAGGGGTTTAGGGGTTTAGGGGTTTAGGGTTTAGGGCGAAGGGCCCAAAACCCAGCGTATTGTCCTGAGGTTAGGGTTTGGGGCTGTCAGACTTCCAAACCCGGCATCCCAGAAGCCCATCATCCGATCACCGAGCGGCATCCACATCGCGGACCTTCACCTGCGGTTGGGAATGTAGGAACCTGATGAAGAAACCTTGGGCCTTTTTTTAGGGTTCCTTTAAAGGGGTCTACAAGGGTTACTATAAGGGATCTTAAGGGTTCTATAATAATGTAGGAACCTGATTAAGAAACCTTGGGCCTTTGTTAGGATTCCTGAAAGGAAGCCTAGGATTTTGGGGTAAGAGACCCTTCTTGGCAACCCCAAAAGAAGGCGGGGCGGCACTCTAGGACCCTTAAAGGGACCCTAGAGAACTACGAAAGGGGAGAGCAGGCGAGCCGTGTTCCGTGGATGTCGGGGGGGNGGGGGGGGGGGGGGGGGCTTGAGATCTTCCCCAAAGCAGAATGCCCTAAGGAATAAGGTGACCAATATAGGGGCCCCTGAATAATTCGAAGAGGGTTTTGGTGCCTATCATAATAAGGAACCCCCAGATGGTATTGGTAAATATTTGGGCTCCTATATTAGTTGTTCAGGCCCCCCCAAGATGACTTTGCAAGTCCCTAAACCCAAAAGCCGAAGGTTTAAGGGCTTAGGAACCTTATGGCCACATGCTTCGCGAGATCTCGCTGTTGAGGATACTGTAGTACTAGATGACTATTTTCAATATAAGGACTTTAAGGGATAATACTTCTATTATTCCGACTCCTATATTTTGGGTTTACAGTTCGAATTGGGTGGTCCCTGAGGGTTTAGTTTAGGGCTTAGCTGGGTTAAGGCCTTTGAGGGGTCAAGGGGTTTCTGGCGAGTTTAGGCACTTCTGGCTCAGGGTTCAGGCTTCAGGCGGCTTCAGTTTGAGGCCCTCAGCTTGCTTAGACAGACCTCGGGGCAAGACGGATAAACTTACGGCATCCCTAAACCCAAAGCCCTAAACACCAAATGAGAAATCCGAAACCTCAAACCCTAAACCCTAAGGCCTAAACCCAGCAGCTGCACCTGAAGCGATGCGCTTTAAACCCGAAGCCATAAACACTCGACCCAACTTAATGGACCAAAGTATGTATAGTTAGAAAAATTATGATGACCCTGAGTGTGGGTTAGGGTTTAGGCTTTAGGCTTTAGGGCTTCAGGGTTTTAGGGCTTTAGGGCTTCAGGGCTTTAGGGCTTTAGGGCTTTAGGGGATGGGGTTTAGTAGGGCTTTAGGCCTTTAGGGCTTCCGGGCTTTGGCTTTAGGGTTCAGCACCTTGGACTTCTGGGATTTCGGGTTTTCGGGTGTGAGGACTTCAGGCCGTTGGGGCTGAGAATTCAGGGACCCGAAGTCAAGGTGCTCTCCTCTTCCGGAGTTCTTTGCCTTAGGGTCCATTTAAGGGTCCTAGGGTGCCACTTTCTTTTGGGTTGCCAAGAAGGGATCCGAGTTCAGAGAACTAATGCAGAAACCCGGGGCCTGCACCCCAAAATCGTAGGATTCATATAAGGAACCCTAATTTGGGCACAAGGTTTCTTAATCAGGTTCCTACATTACTCAAACTTCGTACAGGCTTCTAGCACAATACAAACGTCCAAAGACTTCCAAAGTTACTGGTAGAAGAGACAAGCTTGACAGTAGAGCCAGAGAGCCCAATATGCATCAACATTAACTAAGGTATAGGCCTTCTAGCTTTGACTCCCTAAACCCTAAACCATCGGATCTTGCACCAAACCCTAAACCCTAAACCCTCTGGGGAGGACTTCTTTTGAACCCGGGCTGCCCAGACTTTGTCCCCTTCCCGGACGACGGAGTTGACCTGGGATTTTGAAAGGTTGAGGATTTAGGGTTCAGGGTTTGAGGGTTTAGGGTTCAGGGTTTGAGGGTTTAATTCGACGCTGGAGCCCGATTGTGGAGGGCTCATTCTTTTTTCTTTCCCACCCCACGCCGTCTGAGGCGGCCAAACCACCCAAACCTATTCCTTTTAGGGTTTAGCTCTAAACTCATTCCATGGCATTCTCTTTTGCTTCACGAGTAGAGCCAGGGCAACGTAGAGCAGGGAAAGGGCAAGAGCAAGAAGGCAAGGGCAGGCAGGGCAGGAAGCGCAAAAACACCCAAAAAAGTTGCAGTTTTTGAGGTCCTTGAACAGGATGGTTGCCGGTATACTCCATAGTCAAGCGGTACTGGGCTTGCTGAGTCCATCAAGAGTACTTGGAGGTTCATGGTTGGTTATAAGTAGGGATAAAAGTGGGGTAACTATATATATATATAGTTAAAGCCATTAAAGGACTTCTAACTCCTTTAATCGGTAACTACCCATGAACCTCCAAGTATGAAGCTGGGGACTCCAAGGAATGCATCTTCTGACTACAACGGTGACCCTGCCTGGCATCAGGAATTCTTGTGTAAGGGTTACTACGCTCCATCGAACAAAAGCCCGGTAGATCAGAAACCCGGATCAACGGCCCAGAGGCTTAAGTCGATCAGGAACCCTTATAAACACTATCACTCGAAAGCACTATGATCTGGGCCATATTGGAATCCCTAAACCCTTAAACCCTAAGCCCCTAAACCCCTAAACCCCTTAACCGTAAACCCTTAAACCCCTAAACCCCTAAACCCCTAAACCCCTAAACCCTAAACCCTAAAACCCCTAACCCTAAGCCCTAACCCCTAAATCCCAGTCCTCCACTGCTACCAAGGAGCCACTTCGAGGCGCTCCACCCCGGGCGGCGCAGGGAGGCAGCCGATGTGGAGGAAGCCGTCCTTGTACTTCTCGCCTTTGCCTGAGCTCTGGGGTTTTAGGGGTTTAGGGTTTAGGGGTTTAGGGTTTGGGGTTTGGGATATGGGGTTTCAGGATTTGGGGTTTTAGGATTTGTACTTCTCGCCTTTGTCAGAGCTTTATGGTTTTTTTGTTCAATCTACGGAGGACCTTGTCTGTGAGCCAGCTAGCCTGTGGTAGGCTCGTAGTGTGAAAAGGGTTTAGGGTTTAGGATTTGGGGGTCTTAGGCTTCAGGGTTTAGGATTTCGGATTTTAGGGTTTAGGCTTTGAGCTTTTAGGGTTCAGGGTTGAGGATTTCGGGTTTTAGGGTCTTAGGGTGCTTAGGGGGTTTAGGGCTTAGGGCTGATAAAGAAGCCGATGAGATAGGGGCTTTCATGGTTAGGAGAGGGTTTTGGGTGTATGGTTTTCTATGGTTATACGGTTGATGATATAAACCATAAATCCTGCATTACCCAAAAAAAGAAGTATACCGTATATATACCATTATTCCCATAGTTTAAGGCCCTTAAGGTATGCTGTCATCAACAATATTGAGGAGCCCCTCAGCAGGCTCCGACCCCCATCGCAAAGTTCTCGATCTCTGAGTTTTTCAGAGGCTAGGGCTGAAAAAGTCGTTAGAGTTAGAGTCTACGGATTTTTTGAGTTTTCTGGTGCTTGCAAGACGATGGATGTGGATCTTGGGATTCAGTGCTTTGGGATTTATGGCCTCAGGGCTTCGAAGCACTGGGTTACAGCGTTTCCGACCTAGGCTTCTCAGAGACCCGGCTCCAGCTTCTTCCGAGGATCCGGCATGCCTCTTGGTCCTAAGCCCTAGGACCGGAACGTACGTAGGAAAGGGTTTAGGGTTTAGGGGTTCAAAGGTTCAGGGGTTCAGGGGTTTAGGGGTTTAGGGGTTTAGGGTTGAGGGGTTTGGGGTTTAGGTTTTAGGGTTTAGGGGTCGAGGGTTTAGGGTTTAGCGTTTAATGAGTAAAGGACTTGAAGGGAAAATAACGCAATGGCAAGCTCCGAATTGTGTCGCGGCGAAAAAACCGAAACCTGCAAGCCTAAACCCTAAAACCCGAAGCCCTAAAACCCGAAGCCCCAAAACCCGACGCCCAAAAACCCAAAGCCCTAAAGCACCAAGCTCTTAGCCCTCCAACTTCGGAAGGCATGCAATCCGAAATTGACAACCCGGACGAGAAAGACAAAACAGCGTCAGGAAAGTCGCCAAGCTGGACGAAGGCTCCATACTCCTAGTTTAGCTTTGGTGTTTGGGGTGAGGGTTTTGGGTGTGGGTTCAGGATTTAGGGTTCTTGTGTTTTGGGATTGAGCTTTCAGGCGGAAGCATAGATATGACTAAAGAGAGATAAGTAAATTATATATATATCGGATCATCACGAAAGCAACACAAAGCGCAGAACGATTCGACCTCGAGGGGCTAAGGATTGGGGCGCAATTTCTACACTGCTTCGGGCTCGGTACTCAGGAGTTCGCATTGGGAATTCTAGTAGTGTGGATGAGTTCATCAGTAGTTTGGAACTGAATTGTCCACAGTCTTCGGATGCGGGGGACGGCCATTTCTGTCCCACACTCCTCATGGAAACGCCCATGTCTCGTCGTCTCACCCAGCCACAGACACCTCTAGCATAGTCTCTCTCCCTGTCGCTCTGCGTTGGCGGGTGCGGAAGCTCTCCTACATCCCACATTCCTACATAAATCCCTGAACCCTGCCCCCAAAACCCTCTTCCCTAGACCCTACTCCTGGCCCTAAACCCTAAACCCCTAAAACCTAAAAACCCCTAAACCCCAAACCCTAAACGCCTAAAACCTAAACCCCTCAACCCTAAACCCCTGAACCCTAAACCTCTAAAACCTAAACCCCTAAACCCCTAAACCCTAAACCCCTAAAACCTAAACCCATAAACCCTGAACCTCTAATACCTAAACCCCTAAACCCCTAAACCCTAAACCCTAAACCCCTAAAACCTAAACTCAATCATAATCGCTGCCGCCATGCGCCTTTGGAGCAAGACGCCTCCGATGGAGGCTCTCGGGCAGACTCCGCTCCCTCTGCGATAGGGGGGTTCCTTTAAAGGGGAGTATAGGGTTACTCTAGAGGGATGTATGGGTACTATAAGGGGCCACCACGCCCCCTAAATGACAAGCCCCTAAACCCCAGAAAACACTAACAAATTTTAAGGTACCCCATAGGTTTAGGGGTTGGGGTTTCGGCTTTTATAAGACCCTTGTAAGACCCAGTATAAGCCCTATAAAACCCTGATTGAACCCTCGAAAGAAGGCCAGTCCACTGCAGAGCCCCCGGTCCTTTGTACAGACGATGATGCCCCGGTGGATGGAGTTCTCCCTCGGAAGCGCTGTCCCTGCAGACTGAGGTTTTGCCGGTTGAGGCTGCGGTTTAAGTTGAGGGCCATGATAATCAGAATAGGTCTTGGGATTTTCTATGATTGCATACAGTATGCCTAATATTTTCGAACGCTGAGGAAGACTGTGTTGCTAATTGTTCAGGCCTCTATATGTAGGGTTGAAGGCTTAGGATTTGGATAAAGTTGGTGGGCGTCTGGGCTTGCTTTCAGGCCAAGGGGCAGCCTTTCTTTTTTGAGTTTCGAATTTGGGCTCCGAGCCTATGGCCTGCGGGGTTCAGGAGCTGCAATTTCAAATCCTTCAGACCCCTGTTGTAGAAAATCCAAACAAAACATCCCCGCAGTAGAACCCTTTGTCAGCGATACCTTAACATCTCAAAACCCCATTCTCACTACATATAACGCTTCCAAAATCCTACAGGACCCATTGAAAATTGAAAAAGCCTGTAAACCCAACATTCGGACCCTATGGTGTCCACTCCTAGCAATAACGTAATGATGTCCCGTTAAATACAAAAGCCCCCAACCTTGGCAGCAAACCCTATGAAACCCTCCCTAGAAACCCTTTGATAGGCCTCTACACCCCTCAGAGAGCCCTCCTGATAAGAACCCGTAACCTTTTCCCCCAAACGCTAAACCCTAAACCCCAAACCCTAAACCCTAAACCCATAAACCCTAACCAGGCCCTAACCCAAAAATCCTAAACCCTAAACCCATAAACCCAAACCCTACACCCCTAAACCCCTCAAACCCCCAAACCCAAACCTTAAACCCTAAACCCCTAAACCCTCAAACCCAAACCTTAAACCCTAAACTTTAGGTCTTCCCCGGCGCCCAAGATCTACCTTTGGTTAGTAGGGAATGGAAGAGTGATAGTAATAGTAGTTATAATTGTACCCCATTCCTCCATTCCCTACTAACCAAAGGTAAGAAGATCGGGCCTGTCGTTCGTTTTCTCGCCAGGCCAGTGCTCTTCCTCAGGCGTTTTTGGGGGTGGTATGGGGTGGCCTTTCGCGGGTTTAGGGTTTAGGGTCTGTTTTTTTTTTTGAGGGCCCTTTTCCTCCCTGCTGCAGTCAGAATACCTTGTCGGTAGAGCCAGGGTAGAGGCCCGAGACTCCAGCAGAGCGAAATTGTTTCTGACTACAAGGCAAACCCCAAAGGAGAGTCTCTGGGCCTCTGAACAGATTCGGCTTTCGGAGCAAATCAGAGGCTGTAGCGAAGCACTATCAACCTAGCAAAACAGAGGCTGTAGCTAAGCACCAACAACTTAAGACAACCAGAAACCGCACTCTAGTAAGGGACCCAAGGGGTTTTAGGGTTTAGGGTTTAGGGTCTGGGGTTCTGGGTTGAGGGTTGAGGGTGGAAAGCTTCGGCAAGTTGTTTTGGAAGATTTGGAGGATGACAAGGGGGCGCTTCTGGTGATTTGTATGGATCGTGGGGCTCTTTGGGTTTGGGGTGTGAAGTTTGGGCTCTGCTTTTTGGGGTTTAAGCTTGGGCAAGAAAGGTGGGTCGGGGGTATCGGTTTACGGAATACGATTCGATTCAGGGCTTCGGGAGGGGGCGGGGGGGGGGGGGGGGNGGGGGGGGTCGATTTGGGGATTGGTGCGTAGGGTTCGGAAATGCTACAGTATAGGGGCATAATCAATAGAATAGGGCTTAAGGAGATAGTATAATAGAGTTATGATACAATAAGGGAGTGATGGTTACTATGATACAATAAGGGAATAGTGATTGTTTCTTACTTTAGGCTTCTGTGCTAGATATTGTGTTTCGTCGACTCACTTAACTCCGTTTCCCTAGCTCCGCTCAGCCGGCATCACGAGGTAGGCCTGTAGGCTGGGAGATAATATTGGTCCCTCAATCATTAGAATAGGGCTCCTTTAAGAATTCTATAAGGGATGCATAGTAAGGGTTCTAAAAAATTTATACGATTTAGATAAGGGATGTCCAATAAGGATTCGCTAAATTAGGGAGATCAGAGCTGACAACGGGATCTTGGGATGTGGCAAGCCTCGCCTGTTGAATTTAGGGGGTCGGTGGCTTTCATACTTCGAATAGGTTTCGGGGGGATACTGCTACTAGTTATTCCGACTCCCAAACCCTAAACCCTAAACCCTCAACCCTTATAGTCGGAGCGCCCAGCTAAGGAAGGCAAGTTGGAGACTGACGGGTTCAGGGCTTACAAGAAGATTGAGACTTCGAGGGGCCAGCTTTTCGCGCTCTAAGCTTTGGGGCGTCGGCTTTGGTGTGATACGCGTAGGAGTGGGGAGGCCTTGGGGTTCCTGGACGAGCTAGATGAAACTTCGTAGTATTGCATGGTCCACCCTAAACCCCTAAACCCCACAACCCTAAACCCTAAACCCCCAACCCTGAACCCTAAACCCTAAACCCCCTCAACCCTAAACCGAGTATCTGGAACTGCTCCCCAGTGCCGTAGTCTCGGTAGGACCCGGCCTCTGCCCAGGATTTCTCCACTTGGGCTTCAGGGTTTGGGGTTTAAGGTTTAGGGATTTAGGGTTTAAGGTTTAGGGTTTAGGGTGTAGAGTTCAGGGTTTGGGGTTTAAGGTTTAGGGATTTAGGGTTTAGGGATTTAGGCTTTAGGGTGTAGAGTTCAGGGATTGGGGTTTAAGGCTTAAGAATCTCTTCACTTGGGGAAGTTTCGAAGTTGCAGTAGTACCTCTTGAGTGAAGTACTGTTCTTGCGGGATCCACACAGGAGCGGTTTAGGGTTTAGGGTTTAGGGTGTAGGGGTTTAGGGTTTAGGGTTTAGGGAGAACCATCCCACTTTGTGCTTGGGTCATGCGGTGTAGGCCCCGGCTGCAAGTTCGGGCTAGGGTTCAACCTTGTCCTTCTCCTCCGGTATTGTATTATAAACATGGTATCCATTACTCCCGTATTGTATCATAATTATGGTATGCCATCCCCTTGAGCCCTATTCTATTGACCAAAAACTTAGGCACTGCATCATATCCTTGAGAACGGTTTAGGGTTTAGGGTCTAGGGGTTTAGCGTTTAGGGGTTTAGGGTTTCGGGCTTAGGGTTTAACTAAGACAAACCCCTCAACCCTGAACTCCCAACACTCGGAACACTTAACCCCACCTCACTCCCCCGAACCGCCCCAACCCAAATTCCAAGAAAGCGCTGCCCGAATTCGTCCGACAGATCCCAAAGTTGCCGGGCCCGGAGATGTCGCCCTCGTAGNGGGGGTGGAGGTCGTGCGTTGGGGATATCACGAAAGAAACCCCCCCACCCCTAACCCCCACGCCCCGGGCACTCTACCCCCCCCCCCCCCCCCCCCCCCCCCCCCCCCAAACTTCGAACTGCGCAGCCCGACCCGACACTCCAAATCCTCAAGACTCATCACAAGGACAACGTCAGCTCCTCTACTGCTAAGCTTCGAAGCCCAGATTTCTGGGATTCGGGTTTGGGGTGCGATTAGAGATTTCAGCCCGGGCACCCCCTTCTTTTCCTGCTAAGAATCAGGGAGATGAATGACTTGCTAGGGCCACTGGGCGAGGGATTACATCTGGGAATCCCGTGCTTCAAGCAAGACGGATCGAAGCTGCCAAGCCTGCCCCTGAACACCTCAGTAGAAAATACCTCCCTCTAGAACCGCTGCGTGGCAATGTGTCTTCCACTAACAAGAAGAGGCTTCCCCAAAGCCCGTTTCCTAGCTCAGAGGCTGCTAGCTGCACCTCGCTGTACCGGCCAAACGCTATGCAATCCGAGGCCTGTTGCTTCTTGCCAGTGTCCGGCTTCGAGATTCGGAATTGGCCAGCAACGAACCCAATCATCGGGACTATGTACAGATGCACCTGACCTCTGACGGGAGCTGTTGGCGTGGTTGACACCTAGGGCTAGGGGTAAAGCTGCGGTGGCTTGCTTTGCACAGAAGACGATTTCGGTACGACCTTGGCAACCTTCGCAGGACGCAGCCGACTTGAAAACATCGTCACTAAGCATGATGAAATGATGATAGGTCATTTGCCTGAGCCGAATATCAGCATCAGCTTCATGCAAAGCTCCAGACGCATCACAGCTCCGATTGCTCCAACTTCTTCCTCACATGCTGCTTCATACAGGGTATTGGGTTTGTAAAAGACCCAAAAAGTATTGGATTGCCCCTACAAACAGCACAGTCCCATTAACCATGAAAAGTCTATTTGGGAGTTTCCGAAAATAGGGGGTACCTTTTTGGGGGTCCTTATAATAAGGATCCTATGGATGAGCCCCAAGGTGCCGCGGTGACGTTTCGCTTCTTCCAATGAATTTGGGCTCCCTGTAGTTTCGCCTGCCCAATATCCCGGCCGCCCCTTTCCTCCCCCGTTCCAATACTGTCAACTCTCGGTTGGTGACCCCTGCTCTCGCACTGCTTGCTGACCCTCCCAATTTGGGACCCAATGCCATGGCATGCGATCTTCACACTTGCATCAGGGGCTGCGGTTTCTTCCTATACGCTGCGAGTTTAGGGTTTAGGGTTTCGGGTTTAAGGTTTAAGCTTTAAGGTTTGGGGTTTAGAGTTTCGGGTTTCAGGGCTCTGGGCCTTGGTAGGCTTGCGGGTTGCTGCTTTCCGAAAAAATGCACCACAGCCGGGCCGAGGCGGACGACGCGAAACTAGTACCAGTACTGTTACTCGGGTCCTCCCCGTTTGCCCTATGGTATGTGGGCAGCGCGGAGGACTTCTTTGGTGCTTGCGACGAAATTGTAACATGTTAGGGTCAAGGAAACGGATTAATAAGTAGATACGATGCAACGACATCATTACACACTACAGCTCCAAAACATAAGCAGAACATGGACCAAATCAGCTGTACGTAAAAGACGTTGGAAGTCCGTCTCTCCTGCATTTTGTGCACACTTGTTGTGTCCAAATCGAAAACTCCTTTTTCGCGACAGCGTTGTCTACGAAACCCTACCGAGCAATTCTTCACTTCACCAATGCTCGTCGCTTTCAATCAAAGGTGCAGTCGCTCGATCCAGCTGGTGGAATGGCAGTGCTGGTCTTTGCAAAGGCCCAAGGAAAACATTCAAATGGTGCCGCTGTCATTGAGGCCGAGCCCTGCCAAACAAAAAACTTAAGAACCGCTAAAACGGCGGAGCCCTTGCATTATTTAGGCACGGTGTGACAAGACTAGCAAATAAGCAAGTGGGCTGTACAGCCACACAAAGCAGTGAAACAAGGACCCTCACACTATACACTCTCGTTAGGGAAGGATATCCAAATCCCCACCAGAATCCCACTCCTAGGCTTATAGGATCAAGTGGCTGAGAATCTTGACTTTCTGACTTCGTCTAGAATCGAGCGCTGAGCTCTGTGGTCGTTGTACCTTTGGGGCTCCTAAAAGCTCGCAAAACGGGGTTTCGGGACGCCGAAGAGACCTTCGGCATATATTGCTCAGGTCGGGGCGGTTTTGGGCGAGTTTTTGCGTCGAAACGGGTTCCGGGGGGGGTTTCCCCGATTTCGCCGTGTCTCCACGACCGCGGGATTTTTCGGCGTATTTCGTCCAAAATCCACACGAACTAAGATAGCAAGATGCTCAAGATGAATCCATGATGAATCCATGATGACTCAAAGATGACTCAAAGATGACTTAAGATCGAAGAAGAAAGTTTGTTGTTCAACTCTTCTTCTGGATGGTTGGTTTGTGCTTTAAGATCCACCGAAAGGAAGACAGCAGCAGTAGTAGCAGAGAGGCGCAGCAGCAGCAGCAGCAGAAGCAGCAGCCGCATTGGCAACAAAAGCAACAAAAACAGCCTCGATCCTAGTCTTAATGGACCAGTAACCCTAAACCCCTAAAAACCTGAACCCCTAAACCCTAACCCTAAACCGAGTAGTCAGACAAGTGCTGAACGACCGGAGGTCGTCGCTACTTGGTTCTTTCTCCACGCTCGCAGCTCGCAGCTGGCGGCGCAAAGCCTCAACCTGGGCGGCAGGAAGGCAGGTGCTTGCTTTTTGGTGTGGCTTTAGGGTTTGGGGTTTAGGGTGTAGGGTGTAGGCTTTGGCGACAGACAACTAGAGTGCTACAGGAAGCGCAAACACCCAAGCTCTCTGAGCATCTCCAACATGCCTTCAGTCTCAGACCGATTCCACAGCTTGCTTTGCCCAACCTGCTGAACCTACATACAGACTGTGGGAGCCGCACCAAAGCCAAAGCACGGCTCCAGCAAAGGCCTTCGTGCAACCGTGCGACCCCCCCCCTCCACAAAAAAGACTTATGAAGCCTTCTTGCCCTTGCTACCACTGCTTGCTACTGCTACAGCTGATACAGCCGCAGCTACTACTAATACCAGCGATTCTCTAATGTAGGGGCCTAAACAATTACCTATACTATTTTGGGCCTTGGGGGGTTCCTTATTATGGTCATAGTACAATATACCCGCAAACCCTATTCTAGTTATTAAGGCTCCTATATTGCACCCGAAGCCCTAGACTCTGCAGAGCCCCGGACGCTTCGGGTGCAGCGCATCAAACAGCGCCTCACAGAAGCTCAAGAACTGCAAGGCTCGGTATGTAATATAGGGGCCTTAATAAGTGGAATAGGGCTTTGTAAGGAGCAAACTAGAATTGGTAATTCTTTAGGCCCCTATATGACGGTCTAGGGATGAGAGGACATACTAGAGCTTTTAGGCCTTTTAGAGGTGGTTTAGGGTTTAGGGTATAGGTCAAGGGGCTCTGGGTTTAGGGTCTTCCGGGGATGCCGATACCTTGGTTCAGGAATGAGCACTAGTTCGTAAGGATCCTTCTATGACTGTAGGTTGGAGGTTCATGGTTGGTTATAAGTAGGGTTATAAGTAGGATAACTGACCTATAACCTCACATATTACTATCCATAAACTTCCAAGTATGCTGGTTGTATGTGGGGTTTTAAGTCCTGCAATATGGGTAAAAAACTATAACTATCCTACACCTAACCCGTGAAGGCCTAAATTTTCCAAAGGACTTGTAACCCCACATATCGTGAACCTCCAAGTAGGTTCCTTAATTCAGGTCTTGTGGGGTCTCTGGGGCATTGGTTTTCAGAGCTCAAGTTCGGGATCCTTGCCTCTCAGGTTTAGGGTTCAAGGGTTTAGGCCTCAGGGTTTAGGGTAGGGTTTAGGGTTTAGGGTTGAGGGTCCTAAGCTGTAGAGGGCCAGGGCCAGTCGCTCCTTGCAGACAGCAAACTTTGTAGGATCCTTCAGGGTGGATCCAAGGGGAGGCGATGCAATGTATTCTTTGGGAAACCTTAGGGAGCACTAGGGATTACTAGGTGATGCACCCTTAGACCCACTCCCTCAAGAAGAAGCACTTTCTATTGGGAATCCACTTGCCTTACCCGAAGTCCCCACAACCGTGAACCTAGCATTCTAAACCTCAAAACCGAAAACTGAAAACTCCGAAAACCTGAACCTACATACTCTGAAAGCTCAGTGCTGAAACGCCTTCTTTGGCACTCCGCAGATCTTTGCGGCAAGCGCGATCGCCCTGCCTCGTCCACGCACGAGCATGCTTCTTGGGGCATTGCTAGCAACAAGCAGTGTTCTTACAACGAATGTATATGTATATATGTATATATATGTACATGTGTGTATATATATATACATATATTTATATATAGATATATATATATGTATGTATGTATGTGTATATATATATATTCGTGATGATCCTGATACCAATATTACTAGTACGAATTTTGATCTTAATATCAATGCTGATATTAATATTAATAGTAATCGTAATCGTAGAACAAAAACCTAGTATATATGTCAATGCATACATATATATATATATATGTGTGTGTGTGTACATGCGTGTGTATGTGTATATATGTACATATATGTTATATATGTATATATGTATGTACACATGTATATATACGCTATATTACATATGTATATATATATATATTCATATGTCATGGCCACTTCTAAGCATAGTGACGACCACAGCATTCTAATGGACGATAGAAGGAAGAAAGAATTAAGTTGGCAGAGTGAAGGAGATTCAAAATAGGTGGGGT
This sequence comes from Symbiodinium sp. clade A Y106, assembly GCA_003297005.1. Classification (NCBI taxonomy): domain Eukaryota; class Dinophyceae; order Suessiales; family Symbiodiniaceae; genus Symbiodinium; species Symbiodinium sp. clade A. The sequence continues at coordinate 54,942 of BGNK01002061.1, forward strand.
CGTTGAAAATGAAAGAAACATCCCATACGTAGGTATACTTCACCTGGAGCGGCAGTTTCGCCACTGGAGACATGGTGTTTACATCCAGGGGACGGCATCACTCATGCGCTCGGCATACTAGTGGTCCAAGTTAGATTTGCTAAGAGCTTTACCACGACATGGGAGTTTCCGAAAATAGGGGACCCTAATATAGTACCCTACATAGCAATTACCAATACTATTTTGGGGTGTCCTTTATATATATATAGAGAGAGAGAGAGCATTATTAAGGCCCCTATATTACAGACCCGTGGCACTTAGGTCGGGACTGGTCGGAACCTCGGTGCTCAGCAGCCGCACCACCTCGCGTGTCGCAGAGGAGATGCGGTCACTTGGGCTCAAGGCGCTGCAGGCCGTATCGGGAGAGGGCTTAGGGTTTAGGGTCTAGGGTTTGAGGTTTAGGGTTTAGGTCTGGCTCATGAAGCCTTTCGATGCTTCCGCAGCTTCCCGCCTCCTTCGCTTCAGGAACCGCTGACTCGACTTCCAGCGTCTCTTCCGCCCCGGGACCCAGGAGCAAGACAAACTCCCCTCGCCTGAGATAGCTAAGATAGGGCCTTAATAATTAGAATTGGGTTCCTTTAAAGGGCTCTAATCACAAGGGGCGTAGAAACGGTTCTATGATAAAAGGGCCATCATAATTAGGGTTTAGGGTTTGGGGGACATATTATACCATGACTATAATAAGGAACCCGAGCTTCTAAGCAGGGGGTGGGGATGAGATTGTCAGCGGGGCCTTGTTTCGTCAATGACTAGCCTAGCTACCCTTCGGTTCAGGGTCTAGGGTTTAATTAGGGTTCAGGGTTGCATTATCCGGAAAAAGCTCCGCAGCATCCTTTCAAACTTTCGCATCTGCAGACGCAGAGCTGGTTGTCGGGGGTCTCCCGCACCTCTGCCAACACCTCCTCCGCAGTGCCTGTGACAACTGCCGCTTGCCGGTGACACTGCCTTACCTTTCTCTGAATTCAACAAGTCTATGGACAAACGAGCGCCAGCACCGCCACCACCGGGACTACACGAAAGCAAACAAGTGTGAGGAAGAACCTTCATGCTTCCTGACTTCGCGATTGGGGTTCAGGGTTTGAATAGTAGGATCCTTATTGTAAGGACCCCCAAAAATAAACCCCTTAACCCCAAACCTCCTTTTAAGGGTTCTGGGCTTTTTTAGGCTTGGAGAGGGGTGAGCCGACCGTCGGCCTGACAGCAGAGTCTCGTGCCGCTTCGTCAGCTCCCGTGCCAGCACGACGGCCCTGAGCTTTCATATATAGAGGCCTTTAATAATTAGAATAGGGTTTAGGGCTTGAAGGGTTTAGGGTTTAGGGTTTAGGGTTTGAAGGGTTTAGGGTTTAGGGTTTGGGTTCCTTTTAAGGGCTATTATAAGGGTGTAATGTAGGGGGACTTAATAATTAGAATAGGAGGCTTAGGGCGTTTAGGGTTTAGGGCCTTAGGAGGTTTAGGGCGTTCGGGGTTTAGGGCCTTAGGAACCTTAGGAGCCTTAGAGTTTAGGATTTAGGGGCGTTTAGGGTTAAGGGCCTTGGGGGCTGTAGGGTCTTCTGGCTTCGGGGTTTCATTCCTTCGGGCTCTGGCGCTTAGGGTTTAGGGGGTTTAGGATTGCCCGAGTTCTGCCTGCGAGGCTGAGGCTGCAATGCTGAGGGAATTCACGCGCCAAACCCTACTGGGTTACTAGGCCTGCAGGCTTGCGGAAGGAGGACATCAGACATTGGAGCCCATCACCACGGACATCAGCAGCGCCCCTACGGTTGATGATATAAATCCTGCATTACCTCAAGGACCCTAGACTATGGGAATTATGGCATATATTCCTTATTATGGGTAAACAGCCTCACCACAAGCAGCTTCAAAGGCGAATGAAAGGACGAAACAGAAAGAGCGGAGTCTCTAGGAGTGCAAGAAAGAACTCAAAACATGGAACCTTCTAAGATTCCAGAGCCTTCAGCAACTATCGGAAGTACAAAAAACCACCCTTATGTGACCCTACACCCCTTACCCCTAAGACCTTCAGCCTCTGGAGCTTGGGTTTTCCAATTTTAGAATCAACACCTGAGCACCCAGAGAGCCCAATACCCCTTAATTAAGGAATATAGCTTAAATCATAATATGAATCCCCCTATCATTTAAGGTATATTCCTTAATTAAGGAGTATTGGGCTCTCTGGGCACCTAGATCCACATCCTCTTGCGACAAGGATTGGTTCGTACTCACACGCCACAAAGCTCCATTCTGTCCGATACACTCAACCCTAAACCCCAAACAAGAAGATCTGTAAAATTCAGGCATAGATAGACTCAGAGATACAGTTTTAGGATCAAACCCAGTGAAATAATCAAAAAACTGCTGATATGGCGGCCTTAACCCTTAAAACTGGGTCTCGGGTCTTTGACAAGGTGACAGTATTACCAACTATTCAGACCCCTGTATCTCAACCCTAAACCCCAAACCCCTGAACCCCTGAACCCCTAAACCCCCAACCCCCTAACCCCATTAAACCCCCCCTAAAGCCCCTAAACCCTGAACCGCCCCCAAGCCCTAAATCAGAACCCATCTTCCCCACTTCCGCCGCTTCGCACCGCCTGGATGGGTCACCCTCTTCGGCCAACAGCTCAACCAGCATTTCCATGGTGTTCCTCGGCACTTGAAACAGAGTTTGGGGGGTATATGAGATTTTGTGTCTGAACATTGTATCCATGTTGTATCCATATTGTGTGAAAATTACATCACGATTACAGTATGCTTGTACATATATCACACGTATTACAGTATATCATAAATAGATTAGGGTATGAGGTGCAGCTTAGCTGATTTTGGCGGTTTTGGGTTCAGGGATTCGATTTTGATTGTTTTGGTGTAGGGGTCCAAGCTGCAGGCCCTGGAGTGGGTACGGTTCGTTTTAGGCTGTAGGCTTTGGCGCCTAGGCCCCGCACGCAAAGACTCTCTGCCCCAAAGCTCACAACCTCCGGAAAAGGATTCCGAAACAGCCTTGACTCGAGTTCCTGAGATTTCAAGCAATATTTCCGAAGCTCCAGCAGAAGCCATCCGCCAGGTCGCACAATGCGATGAGGCACTTCGAAAACCACCAGCGTCGCGGACAAACCACTGCTGGCCTCTGGAGAGGTTTTAGGGCTTAGCCCCCGCGGTGGCCTGCCGAGTGGTCGAAAGAGGGTGAGGCGTTGAGGAGCTAAGGCCATTGGTGTGTTGAATGTGTTGTGTTTGGACCAGCTTTTGTTCCCTAAACCCTAAACCCTAAACCCTAAACCGTTCTCTAAGGTCGCTCTAGCATAGAACCATACATAGTAGGATCTCCCTTCAAAACCCTTGAGCTCCTGCTCCTCAACCTCCGGGACCTTGTCCTCCTCGTGGTGATAACGGGAATGTTGGTAAGAGTGGCGATGTTGATGTTGATGATGACGGTGATGATGGCGACGATGATGATGACGAGGATGAGGAGGAGGAGGGGGAGGAGGAGCAGGAGCAGGAGGAGGAGGAGGAGGAGGAGGAGTGTTCGTCGTGGTCATCGTCATCACCATCCTCATCATCACCATGACGAGGTGATAGCAAGCCTGTGTGCTATCAGGAAACACCACTCTCCGAGCACCCTGCTTGGCGAAGGAGCTGTTTCAGCTGGCTCCTGCCGCAGAGAATCGGCAGTAGCAGGATTGCTGTACGGCTGTGGGAGTAGTATTTGCATAATATGCCCCAAAACCCTTTTTTTGTTGAGGCCTCTTTCTTATTGTCGTGGAGGCGGGCGAGTGGGCAGGTCGGCATATTCCAATCTCGACACACTAGAGCGGCCTGAGCTGTACGAACACTGGGCATAACCCGGCATTTCTTTGAGAACGTGCGGCTATCTTCTGTCACGGTCTCCATCTGCTTATAACATGGAAACATGCTGACCAGAAATACAAGCTCAACGAGTCTTCGAAAAGATTGTATTGCAAAGCCTGGAGAGGGGGCACTCAAAGGCCAAAACAGACTACGTGTTTCCGGTAATATGCAAGGAAGCCATTTTGAAAAAGAACCTGGAAAGGCAGAATTCTTGAGCCTCCAGATAGGCCAGAGACAAAAAAGACCTAAGCTTTGCGGGAATCCCCGAACAAACCGGCCCTAATGCTTACACGGCCATTTAAACATCTAAACCAAACATCCTAAACCCCAAACCACCCACGCCGTCCTCCGGGCCGCCGGTTTGGACGGGAGGAAACCACCGAAGAGGTAGCCTGGTTAAGGCGAGTTCACAAGGGTTCAGGGTTTAGGGGGTCGCCTAAACAGGTTCCAGGGTTTAGGGATTAGGAGTTTAATGCTTCAGGGACTACTAAGTTCTGTAAGTGCTATAAAAGTTTTTGGTTCGGGATTTAACCTGAAATGGACTTTAAGGGTTCTTGTATGGGTTCTATGAGGATCCCACAAGGTTTCTAGGTTTTTCAGGGCTTTAGGGGTTTCGATGATTTAAGGTTTACATGGTGCATGTTGGGCTTTATATGAGTTCAGGGTATGCAACCATCAAGGGTCCTCAAACGCTTCCAGCTGCCAAAGTAACTTCTGCTCAGTGCAAAGGAACCCGATCTTCGGAGCAGCGAATCCTGGTTTAGGGGTTTGAGGGTTTCCCTAAACCCTAAACCCTAAACCCAAAACCCTAAACCCTAAACCCTGGGCCTTAGGGATTTCAGTTCAGGCCTTAGGTCCGTACCTTTATAGAAACCGTGTACTACCCGTACGGCACCGGCCCTTTGCAGTACCCTTGTAGTACCGTTATAGTACGCTTGTAGTACCCGTATAATACCCTGATAGTAGCCTGATATAGGGGCCTTAATCATTAGAACAGGGTTTCGGGGCCCATTATACTATAATTGTAATAAGGAACCCCCAAAATAGTATAGGTAACTATTCAAGCCCCTGTACTAAACCCCCACAATAGCCTTTATAGTACATAGACCCCTCTAAACGGAACCCTTAAAGGAACCCTATGATTATTGGTAATTATTTAGGCCCCAAAAGTAATGCCACTGAGGAGCAGCTGGCAGGCAGTCCCGAGACACTCAGAGCACATGCGGCGGCATTGGCGCCCGGCACCGGGCGCACGGGGATGTCGCCTTGGGGCTTCAGGTGGAGCTTGGGTGGCTTTAAAGGGTTCCTTAAAGGGGTCTATAAGGGATCTACTATGGTATAGGGGCCTGGCCCTTGTTTTCAAGATCCCGGTAAGATTTTGGGGGCTCCTTATTATAATTGCAGCATAATGTGCCCAAAAAATCCTATTCTAATTGCTAAGGCACCAAATATATCGCTCTAGACCTAGATCAGGGACCCTTAAACCTCTCATATCATGGCCGCAGCTGGGAGGCTCTGAACTCCCGTTTCTATGTCGATGACGGCAACGCCATCAGTATGTTCATCATCACCCTCTCTGGTGGCATCAGCATCGTCACTCTAAACCCCAAACCCTAAAACCCTAAAACACTGAAACCCTAAACCCTAAACCCAACCCTAAAACCCTGAAACCCTAAACCCCAAAACCCTAAAACCCTAAAACCCTAAACCGTGGCTCTGCTGCTGCTGAAATTGGCACCGAGTCGCCCAGCTCCCGCCGCAGACTTCGCAAAACTGCGAAGCCAGGGTCCTGGAGCCCCCTGGGGTTTCTTGGAGCTTCACGGGTAGTTGGGTTCCTTTAAGGGTCCCTTTAAAGGCTATAGGGGGTTCTATAAGGATATAGGGTTTAGGGTCTACTTGGAGGTTCATGGGTACTTATAAGTGGCGTTATAAGTCCCCTAATGTGGATTATAATTATAGCTACCCTACTTATAACTCCACTTATAGCTACCCATGAACCTCCAAGTAGGGTTTAGGGGTGATAATGATTGTGCCTTTTACTTTGTTCCGTATTCGCCTCGAGGCCCATGCCTCAACCCTGCACATCAAGAACTCAACCGAAAATTTCAATCCCCATGCTGCGAAAAACATACATCCTAACATGCGAAATCCGGAGAGCTCAACCCTATAAACCCGAAAATCCGAGACAGCAGGCTTCCCAGAAACCTTAACCAAGATTACCAATCCCTCAAGAAGCCCTCAACCCTGAGCCTGCAGAAACCCCTAAACGAATCATACATAGCAGTGTTGTAGACTCTTGGTTACACCGCGATAAACATCCAAGCAGTCATAGTATGAACCCATGCAGGCCCCTGCACCCCCATACTCCAACCCCGAAGCCCGAACATTCACCCCAGGTCCGCAAGCGAAGGCGTCCCCGCATCGGAGACCAGGGCGAGTGCCCTAACCACGACTTTGGGTCTTTGTGCTGCTTTGCTAAAGCTCTTCCCTGGGATTCATCAAGTTAGATGCGGGGATATGGGGTCTGGAAATGAGGGGCGCTTGGGTTGTCATAGGTTTGTGCCTAGGTTGTTGCGTAGGGCTTTATCAAGGTGTTGCAGCCTTTTGCATGGGGGGATTTCTTACAGTTAGGATACCTTCTCCAGGGTTCATTATACTAAGGCTTACTAAGGATCAAAATGGTTGAGGACTGAGGGATTGCCAAGGTCTGGCTTTAAGGTCTGAAAAACTTCGAGTGAAGGGACGGTAACTAACATGATTGTCACAAGTGCTTGTCAGGGGGTTGGGCTGAAGAGTTTGATGCGACAGTGCAATATACAGAGCAACAAGCTTTAAGAATGTACTGGCAGTACTGTAACCATGACGGTATAGGCGGTGTAGATGTCACTTGTGCGAGCATGAAACAAACGACTATCAGCAAGTAGTGATGACACAACGGGCATGATGGTGCAATGCTCCTCGTGTTTAAGGCAGTTCCAGCAGTCTAGCAATGTAGGAACATGTTGCGAGAATACGGCAGAATAGTGGTAGTGAGAAGAACAACTACTCACAAGCATGTTCATAGTCCTGTGCGAAAACCCGAAATGTCTGGGAACTGTGAAGCCTCAACGCATGCTGGCAATGATGTGCGGATGCGAAGTTGCAACACAACACTGTCCTCGTCATCAGCATCACCGTCGTCGTCACCACTGTCGTCAAAAGTCACCGTCATCACTCGCATCAACCGCAACCTCCTGATCTCAGCAATAATGATACCGGCAACACCAGCAACAGCAATGTGTATGTTGGGAATCAGGAGACTCGTCATGGTGATGATGATGGTGATGACGATGATGGTGATTGTGGCAAGACGACTATGTGACCCCGTAGGGCTAGTGCGCTGCTACAGTAGTCGCAGTATTCACGGTTCTCACGCAGATATACCAATCATCTGAACCGCAATCCAATCCGGTGATAGTAACAGCATCAGGAACAAGAGTAACAACAGAAAGAGGTCATCGGATCGTAAGTGTAGCCTCCACAACTTATGCCGTCGCATAAACCACAAACCCTGAACCCCCTAAACCCTAAACTTTTTATACCCTAAACCCCTAAGCCCTAAACTTTTATACCCTAAACCCCTAAATTATACCCTAGACCCCTAAACCCTAAACCCCAAACCCCTAAACATGTAGCAGGCCGGGGTGCTGTTCTTCCTGCAGCCGCCGAATGATCTCTTGCCCGGCGCGCTCCTAAACAGAATCAGGGTTTAGGGTTTAGGGCATACCCAAATCACGGCGGAGGACTTGAAAAATGCCAAACAAAATCTTGGCGCTTCGGGTTCTTCCGGGCTTCAATGTAGAAGCTTAGGAGTTTAGGATGAAGGGTTGTGGGTTCGGGATGTAGAGTGTATGGGGTAAAGAAATTCGAAGCCTTAGGGTTTAAGGCTTGGGCAACAAATTTGTGCCACGGCGCACCCTGTGCCCTGCATTGCATGGACTAGCCCTCCTCCACACTGCGCAGTACACTGCTTGGTGGGTAGTTGTCAAAATTAAGGTCCCTTTTTGGGTACCCTAAATAATAGGTGCCGTATTATAATAGGGACCCCAAAAGGGACCATAATATTGACAACCTCCCTGGTGTCTGCGTTTGCATGCTACGAACCTGTAGCATTAGGGTTTAAGTGTCGTGTCTCGAAGGCACGAGACTTCCCGAAGAATCCGCTCCCTGAATCCCTACACCCAAGACCTGGCCTACATCCTAAACAAAACCCAAAGCCCCATGGCAACGAAACGAACAATCTCCTCGTTGAAAGCATGGCAAGGGAACAGCCGCCTCACAGGGACCACATTTGTATTCTACTTCTACTAATTCTGCTATGTCTAGCAGCTATTTAACTGAAAACTGAATGAAAACATACATACATTTTTCACATATTTGTTTATCTATCTATGAAACATATATACATGTTTACATATACTTATTTACTTATCTATGAATGCATCTGAAATTTTGACTGCGAGCCTCCCTTCGATGCCCAGGCGCCGCAGCAAGGTGTCCGTGGTCCTTGGAGTCGCAACAGCAGCAGATGCAAGAAGAGGCCTAGAAAATTCGAACTGGGTTCCTTTAAAGGGTTCTTGTGAGGGTTACTAGAAGGAATAAAATGTATAGGGGTGTTTACAACTAGAACAGGGTTTTGTGGTATACTATGAACTGTACGTTGTAGCAAGGAGCCCTCAACATAGTATTGGTACTTATATGGGCCCCTATATTACCGGAAGGACTTCAGCATCGGCGACATAGCCAAAGCGCATCACAAGAAGAATGATGGTGATGATGCCGGCGATGACTTTCCCGATCACGACACTGCTGACGACATAGATGAAGTTGAAGATGAAACCGATGATGGTGAACCTGGTGATGAATGCAGCAGTGGCGATCAAGGAGGCAGCATCAGCAATGCTACTGCTGCTCAGCATGAAAATGATGATTAGGATTTAAATGTCAGAAGGGCATGACGACCATAGGGATGCTGATGGTGATGGCCATGGAAATGATGAGAAAGATGGATCCGGGAGTAGCGATGCAACGGTAGGGGTATCAGAACAGTGTCAGTCTTATCCATCCTGACGAAGTTAAAGTAGTGCGACGATGAAGATGCGCATACATGAAAGACGTAAACCCGAAAGAGCACAGAGAACCCCCGCCTTGTATCCTCTGCGAAGATGGCATCAACCTGCGCAGGCAGAATCGAAGCAGACATCGCGTGCGCCGACCATTCCATGAGCCTAAAGGGAAGCAGACACGTGACCACATGCATGCAGTTTTCACGATAAAAGACAACAAACCAAACGATATATATATACATAGACGTATAAATGTATGCGTAATATAAATACAGCTGTACATGTAAAATACAAATAGATTGAGCATGAAAACGAAATGTATGTATACATAACATATATATAAATAGAGAGAAAGAGAGCAAGCCAGAGAGAGCGGGGGGAAACGTCTTCATGTATATCTATATATTTCTATAATGCATAAAACCACATGCATGTATGCATATACATATATACATAGATGGAACTCTCTGCGACCAAGGCATCCTTTATGGGAGCCCTCATCATGAAAAACCTAGAGTTCAGGGTTCATAGAAGCATTGCTGATTTTGTGAAACTCCCATACTTACCGATGATGGCACAGAAAGATAGATATCAAGCAGACCAAGGGTCCGATCCATGTAGACAGCAATACACCTCCAGGTATAAATATGGGTAGAAACCAAAACTAGGGTGCAGTTAAGGGCCCTGTTTATAAAGGGTGCCGTGCGATCTTTGGGACCCAAAAAGCAACCCCAATTTAGAGAACTAACCATATGTACTTCGAGGCGTGCAAGACCAAACTTCGAACGCTTCGGGAGTCGTTTGGGGCTTGCGACACCTCCCGAGGATGGACGACGTGCAAATGGCAGGTCAGTGAACACAGCCAGCCTTCAAATGAGAATGCTGCTTCTTACGGCAATCAGAACGGTGGTGCCGGTACAACCAACAACGCGAGACGAGCACGGATGGGGCAAGACGACGAATGCGATGACCACGATGGCGTAAACGAGGGCTTCAGGGAACTCCCCCTCGTGAGCAGAATGCAAGGCTCGAGCTTCAAACCTGGGAGCAGCAAGAAGAAGTACCCATCATTATTACTAGTACCATACATGAAAACAAGGAGAGCAGTTAGACCACGAAGCATACCGTAATGCATACCGCATACCCCTCTGGCCCCGAACATGAAAACCAGCGCCGTCAAGCCTCCCGCAGGACGCGCAGGGCTCGAAGAGTGATGTCTCCGAGATTGCCAATCGGTCTGAAGAGAACAGAGGCAAACTAGGGAAGTTTGCCTCGTGAGTGGCTCTTTTGAAGGCTCGAAGCAAACATACGTTCCGTTCTTACCACGACCGGCACCAATACCACTACCACGACCACGGCCACGGCCACGACCACCACCACCACCACCACGACGACGACGACCACTACGACTTTTGTGGCCACCGTAAAAGTTACACAAACATGGTACCACCGTAGCTGCACGAGTCGCTCGCGTGTTCGAGAATCGGGTGACGATGTTGCCACGACAACCGTAACCATCATGCTCATCTTGATCATCCTCCTAAAGCCTGAAGCCCTTAAACCCTAACAACCTAAAATACTGAACTTCTACATAAACGATCGCACCAGACCTTTGAGGCTTCACAGGTCAGTTGTCGAAGCCAGGGTACACAGAGACGACGTAGAGCGCCGGCCGTTCGAGAGGAACCGGGTCCTGTGCCGATGAAGCAAAAGTACGGCTCATCCCACCCGCAGTAACCTCGCAACAAAAACTGCGTGGGACTAGTGCAAGATAGAAACTTGAAAAATTGATCCTGTCCTTGGGCCTCTCGAATAACTTTATAGTAAACATACCCCCCTCTAGCTACCAAGGCCCGTATATGAGGCGTATCAGAGCCCAATCATTTGATTACTGAGGACTGTTACCGTAATGAGGATTGTTATACGAGCACATATACAGGATGCAACATTAGCATCCCTCACAACGCAAGCTAGCATCAGGAATTGAGTCCCAAACTCTACGTAAAGGATCCCAAGCCCTGAAAAGCTGCATCCCAAACCACATATCCTTGAATGATTAAACCCTCATTGAGCTTGGGTGTGCCGCAACCGGGTCCTCGAAGGAAACCTCGGATTCCGTGGCCTGGAACCTCCGAGGAATGCAGAGGCCCTAAACCCTAAACCCTTCGGATTTTCTTACTACCTACTCTTACTACTTGCTACCACCGCCCGCCATTTACGCATTCCTACTGCCCACTTGCCACTTCCTACTTACTCTGTACTATCTGCTACTTTCTACTTCCTACTGCTTCCTAGTTACAATTTGCTAAGTACTGACTCCTACTTACTGCTTACTGCTTCCTGCCTACTGTTTAGTACTGCTTGCAGCTTACTGCCCACTGCTTACTGCTTAATACAACTCCTACTCCTGTTGCTCCTACTCCTGGCGCTACTGCGAATGCTTCTGCTACTGGTGAGACTACTACTTACAAGCGCTGCTGCTGCCACGAACTACTGGATAGTAACTACTTGCTACAAACCACTCACTACTAAATATTGACCACTACTTACTAGCTGGTCACTACTAACAACTACTGACTACGAACTACGAACTACGAACTACTACCTACTACCTACTGCCTGCTACCTGCTACCTGCTACCTGCTACCTGCTACCTACGACTACTTGATCCCTACCTGCTACCTTCCCTTTTACATACATACTACCTACTATCTACCACCTACTACCTAAAAAGTACCCACTACCTGTTGCCCACTACGACTACTCTTCTCTACAATCCTCTCCTCTCCTCTCCTCTCCTCTCCTCTACTGCTGCTGCTGCTGCTACTGCTACTACTACTGCTTCTACTGCTACTACTGCTACTACTACTAGTACTACTACTAGTACTACTACTAGTACTACTACTAGTACTACTAGTACTACTACTACTACTACTACTACTACTACTGCTGCTACTGCTACTGCTACTGCTACTGCTACTGCTACTACTACTACTACCACTACTACTACTACTACTACTACTACTACTACTACTACTACTACTACTACTACTACTACTTCTACTACTACTACTACCACTACCACTACTACTACTGCTACTACTGCTACTACTACTGCTACTACTACTACTTCTGCTACTACTACTACTACTACTGCGACAAATGCTGCTATCACTACCAGCGCTGGCCTTGGCTCAGCCCACTCATCTCCTTCAGGCGACGATGATCAAGGGCTCCCGTGAGGGTTAATCTTTCGGATTTTAGCATAGGGGTTTAGTCCCTTGTGCGTATGTGATGTGGTTTGCGTTCGGGTGCAGGGTCGAGTTGATTATGATGCGCATGATGATCTGCAGGTAGGTTTAGGGTTTAGGATTTAGGGTTTAGGGTTTAGGGTCGATGACAGAGTGTTGGGGTTTCGACGCGTCCAGCGCAACGCCAGAGTTTGCTGCAGCTTAGGGCTTCCGAGTCGATTGGGTCCAGGAGTTTCGGTTTGATAGTGGTTTGATATAGGGGCCTTAACAATTCCAATAGGGTTTGGGGGCCCATTATATTATAATTATAGTAAGGAACCCCCAAAACATAGGTAAATATTAAGGCCCGTATATAACATGTTTAAGATTGAACCCTGAAATGCTCAACACTCAACCCTAAAAGACTCAAGCTCTACGCCCTAGAGCTTCCAACTTTTTCAGGCGCGGAGGTCATGGCTTTAGGATGTATGTGTGTATCTATGTACGTACGTACGCATGTACACCTGTATATATATATATACATATGTAAATATACATGTACATTTACATATACACATATGTATGTGTATATATATAAATACAGAATATAGGAAGAAAGAAAGAACGAGTAAGGAAAGAAAGAGAGAGAGAGAGAGAGAGAATTATACTATATTATATCTTGCTATATACACATACACACATATTATCTCTATTGTTATTCTTACTTTGATTAGCATGATGGTGTGTTGCTATTATGGAACTGACTCTACGTTACCGGAACTACAACAGGCACCACGACAGGAATCATACTACGATGTACTGAAGTGCTGCTTTCGTGCATCAACACTCAAGTCCAGCACCTTTTCTGCTGGGCATCCAAGCCCGAGATTCAGCGTTCTCTGCTGCGCTGCTCTCAGGAGAGCTCAGGGGAATCTACCCTGGCCTTAACTACTGCTGAATGAATATTCTGGACCTTCTCTCCTGCTGGAGGCGACATATTCGTAGAAATCGGGTTTCGCTTCTTCCAAAGACTAAAGACATTCCCCCCTAAACCCATAAACCCGAAAGGCTACAACTCTCAACCCTCGAAGCATGTAACCCCTAAACCCTTAAACCCCTACAGCCTTAAACCCTCAAGCCTTAACTGAACCGAAAAACCACAAACCCAAAAATGAATTCCCCGCAGGGTTTGGGATCCCAAGGCTTTGCATTCCTTCGATGACAACCGACCCATCGAGTCCCACCCCTCCCCTGCCCACACTTATGGCACCCAAGAATTCCTCCAACAAAATCTTCTGGAATCCATAACACCCTTCTAACACCCTTATGAGGACCATAAGGACCCCATGTAGACTTGTCTTAAGGTACCTCAGATTAACCTTTTTGAATGGAACTTCATCGAATTCTTGTAAGGCCCTTTATGAAACCGTTATTCTAGAACCCTTCTGAGACCCTATGAAGAGCAGCGCGCGGAGGGTCGCCTGAACCTCAGCGATGGCGGCAGAACGAACCATGAGTTCCGCAACGGGAAAAATTTCAGAGCCCATGATATCCATGCTCATCAGCCGTCCACTCCCGGAGTCTCTGTGACTAACAGTCACAGAAGGGACTCCTTTAGGCTTGTGGCTCTTTGGGCCTACTCTAAAGGCCTAAATGGATACTAATCATACTATTTTGGGGGTTGGTTATTATTAGAATAGCATAATGGGCCCCAAATCCCTATTCTAATTATTAAGGCCCTATATTACTTCTGGGGCTGTGGTCTACGCGACGACTCTTCACACTCGGACTGTGTCGAAACATCGCGTCAGTGGTGCCACTGTCACACAAACTCCTATCCTAGGCGGCTGCAACTCAGGGTTCAGCGATCCGGGTTTCAGGGCTTGGGCTGTTCAAGAAGGTAGGAAAACCCCGCTTCCAAGAGCCATAAGCAGACGTATCCCTGCACAAGAAATTAAAGGCTTTAGCCTGGACCTGGAAAAGGCCGGTGAAACTCAAACATTTTTGCCGCGAAAGGACGCCTTTGAAAAATCGGCAACCACCTGATGAACTCAGGGCACTAGCTGGAAAGGCTGAAGGCTTAAGGTGCAGATGATGATTCTGGCAGCCCTTGGCAAATCCCAAAACCTCCCGGTGAAACATCTTTTCTTGCACTAGCAAGGGTGCATGGACATTACCATCCAGCGGATCTTGCGCGTGCGTTCCTCGAAGATCTGTACTCTGCACTATGCTCCCCATTTTTCTGAGCAGGCGGTAGACAGCAGGGCCTGGTGGTTGCGCTCAGGCTGTCAACATCGGACACCGGATCGCACACTCCATAACCCCTGCATCATCACTGGCTTCACGATGCTGCAGGGCTTTGTGGAAAACGCTCGCCACGTGCTCGGTCGAGGTGGGCAAGCTGGACAGCTTGCAGCTGGAGTCCTACATCTCTGTAATTCTGTCTACTGCATTCGCTCGTTGCCGCCTGACTCGAGTCCTGTCGCAGGCTCCAAGCCCAACTAGCCAAACAAACACAGTTGTAGAAAACAGCTTAAGGAGTTATATCAGGATCCAGACCAATCGCGGACATGACAGCTGCAACTAACTGGCTAACTGACTATCTATCTACCCAACTACCTAACTAACCCTACTACTACACTACCACCACCACCACCACCACCACAACCAAAACCACAACCACCACCACCACTACCGCCACCACCACTACCACTATCACTACGCCTGCCCCTACCCCTACCACAACCACTACCACTTCCACCGCCACCACGACCATGCTGCTACTCCGACTGCTCCTCCTACTACTGCTACTACTACTACCACTACTACGACGACTACGACCAAGACTATGACTACAACTACGACGACTACTACGACGACTACTACGACGACTACTACCACTACCACTACCACTACCACTGCCTCTACCACTACCACTACCACTACCAATACCCCACTACCACTACCAATACCCACTACCACTACCACTACCACTACGACTACGACTAGCACTACCACTACCACTACTACTACGACGACTACTACGACTACTACTACTACTACTACTCCTGCTACTACTACTACTACTACTGCTACTACGACTACTGTTACTACGACTACTACTACTACGACGACTACTACGACGACTACCACTACTACCACTACCACTACCACTACTACTAATAATAATAATAATTACTACTACTACTACTACGACGACGACTACTACTACTACTAATGCCACTACTACGACTGCTACTCGTACGACTCCTCCGTACTCCTACTCCGCCTACTACTCCTACCACTCCTACGACTCCTGCTGCTCCTACTGCTCCTCCTATTACCACTACGACCACCCACTACTCCTCCTGCTACCACAACTACCACTACTCCTCCTACTACCACTACTATCACTACTTCCACTACTACCGCTACACTACCACCACCCCCACCACAACCACAACCATCACCACAACCCAGACACAATCAAGACCACTGCTAGTACTACCGCGGCACGACGACTACTGCTGCTACTACGACTAACATTGCAACAACAACTACTACACCTTCTCCTCTTGCTCCTCCGCCTCCTCCTCCTCCTGCTTGCTCCTCTCCTCCTCCTTGCTCCTCCTCCTCCTCCTCCGCCTCGCCTCCTCCTTGCTCTTCCTCCACCTCCCTCCTCCTTCCTCCTTCCTCCTTCCTCCTTCCTCTTTCCTCCTTTCTCCTTCCTCCTTCCTCTTTCCATTGCTCCTACTCCTCCTCCTCTTCATCCTCCTCCTCCTCCTTGCTGCTGCTGCTGCGGCGTGTGATGACTCAGGACTATGATGATCGTTACGATGATGGTGATGATGGTGATGATGGTGATGATGGCGATGAAGGAAAAATGTGTGCCGCAGCTTCAAAAGTGGATCGCGACAGACAGACCTATAACAAGAAAGCAGAGACTGAGAATGGGGACAGGCACCTGATGCTTGCGACTCGAATCAGATTTCGGGCAACCATTTCAAATTCATGTAATGCCTCTTGGCAAAGACTTCTGGAAAATTTAGCTCAATCGAACCCAGTTGGCAACAAAAGAAGACCCAGATCAGCGGGATCAACTTCGTCGCCCCAAAAACCCAATCGAAAGAGCTCTATCTCACCACGGCTGCTTTGGGGCTCCACCCTGTCTCAGAAGGTCCTGGTCCTTCCACCAACTCCTAGGTTCGGCCGCTCAGGTACAGGCAGCTCTTTCGGCGCGATCGCATCGAAAGCATCGAACCATTCGGCACGTCGAGCTTCGACCTTCTTGAGGAAGCTGTTCGGATGCCTCTGTACTTTTTTGAGGCACACATTCAGCTTCCTTACGTATGCATCGTGGTCTTCGCGGTCGGGCCGAAGCGGAACTCCTATAGGGACCACCTTGAGCGATTGCATGTGGAAGGAAGCCACACTTGCTGGTCCAAGCTTGATACAACTGCCGCCACACCCCATGGCCGTATGCGCAAATGCTGGAGAACAAGGCAATGTCTCAAACAGCGCAGGCTTGAGCCATAAACTGGACTCACACTGACGATGATGAGCCGATTGGAGAGGAACGACGATGAGGAAGCATAGACTGACTCAGGGCTCTCCCAAACGAGACTTCATAGCGGCGGCCCTGTATAGACAAGGGGGCTGGAGGGTTCACAAGCTGCTCCATGCAAGCACAAACCAGACAACATTCCAAGATCTGAAACACTTTTCATCACTGCTCTCAAAAGCTGAACACCCTAGGTCAAGAAGGCGCTATGGTAGGATTCATTGTACCTGACGAGGGTTAAGGTTACCTACACAACCCCAAAGTGTTCGTCTAGAGGGAGAGATGCCTCAACTTCCAGGCTGTGTCTGCATTTTGTCGAGTTTTCGGGTCTGAGAACCACACTCCCAAGTCCCAGGCCCAAAAATCCTCGACTCCAAAATCCCGCTCACACCGATCCGCCTTCCTCGCCCAGGAAAGCGCCATCCACGGAACCTCGCCAAGGTGGAGGGGCTAGAGTCTCAAGGGTTTAGGGGTTTAGGGGCTTAGGGGTTTAGGGGTTTAGGGGTTTAGGGGTTTAGGGTTTAGGGGTTTAGGGTTTAAGACGTCAGGGTTAAGCGCCGTATGGGGTTCAGAAGTTCGATTTTTTCCCTGTCCGACATCAAGGTGTCAAGCCCTACCCTAGGCCCAGTGCGGGTGGCTGGTGGCTTAGCAATTTGGGCGCCTAGGACTTCGGACCGTGGCGCAGGGGAGCCCTGACGCAGAAGCCCGAAAGGTCTGAGGTTGGGCTGTTTTGGGGGGGGGGGGGGGGTTTTAGGGCATTTATAGGAGGGGATAGTAGATTCTGGTATATCATCGCATACTGCAGCAAAGATCCCCTACTTGGAAGTTCATGTAGGGCCAAAGTAGGATAACTATAGTCATAACCCATATGAAAGGACTGACAACCACACTAAAACCTACCTATGAACCTCCAAGTAGGGATTTGGGTTGTTTCAGGGCATTTACGGCTTCGGGGCTTGGGGTTTAGGGTTGGGGGCTTTGGGGCTTTGGGGTTTTGGGCTTCGCTGTTTGCCCTGGGGGAACTGTGAGGTTTGACTCAGATTCGCAGCATCTCCATATTGATGAGCGCTCTTTGCATCAAAATGGGCCAAGCCAGAGAACGCACATCCCCCCCCCTTCCTGCCACGGTGTTCGTGCAGCCTTAGGCCCTCCGTCGACCAAACACCCTGAAGCCTAGGGGCCTTAATAATTAGAACAGGGTTTGGGGGCCGATTATACTATAACTATAATAAGGAATCCCAAAAATAGTATAGGTAATTATTTAGGCCCCTATATTACCTCCTCAAAGAAAACAACTTTGGCACAAACGACTGGAAACATCTTGCACGGACAAAAACCTTGAAACGCTGAAACCCGCTTAAACTCTCAAACCCTGAAAACACCCTTACAAGGAACTCCAGTAACTCTTAAGTCTAAACCCCAAGACTCATTCCTCTCAAGGGCCTCCGTCAGCGAATCCTGCCCTAGCCCACCCCATAAGACCCCAATGACCCCTTATCGTATTCCCATAGGAGACCCTAACCCTAATCGTGACCTTTGTCTACACATACATGGTCTTTTGCTTACTCGCTCTTGCAAGCGATGTTTTGTTTAAAAAATTGTCGTAAAGTGTGAACACGTAGTAGTATCCCTACTACTAATAGTAGTGATCCTTGCAAAACATTGACAGTATCCGTATAGGATCCTAATTACGACCCTCATGGCATCACTTACAGGAGCCCTTCTAAAACCCTCCCTGCCTCCTCCGCTGCTGCCGCCCGAAGCCTCTTTGGCCTCGCCTTGGAACTGTGCAAATACCCGAAACCGAAGCCCCTAAATCCTAAGCCCTGAATCCTACGCCATAATGAAGCCCTAAACCGAACCTGGAAACCTAAATCGCACAAGTGCAGTGTAAGTCAGGCTCTTCGAGATGGGCGCAAGGTTTCCTAGCAGATGTGCGCTTGGGTCGTCGGGTCGTCGGAGCTGATGGTGGGCTGTGAGACTTCGGCTTTCTTGATGGGACCAACACCATTAAGTTGTCTCAAACAACCAGTACTATTTGGGTGGTTGCCTGTTGTACTTATGGTATAATATATCCCAAAATCGAGTTCGAATTATCGAGGCCCCTAGAATCAGGAAAGCCTAGTCCTCCACGGCACCTGGGTGTCTGGGAGGCCAAGAAGGCTGTGCCCAGTTAAACAAGCAAGAAAAGATTCTGACGGAGCTTTACGGAGCTGTTACCCAAAAGTCGACAGCCTAAGAGTACCGGAAACACGGCGCATGCAAGATCAACTACGAAAGACACCGAGCCGAACAAAACAGATACTGGAGTGTCTCAAATTAAGCATCCCTGGTGCAGGCAATCCAGGTAGCCGAATTCAACCGCAGTCCGAAGATCAACCCAGACCCTCTAAGTCACTCCAAGCAACGTTCCTTCAGCTTCTTCCGCCGCGCACCTGTGGCCACCAGAGGCCTGCAAGGAAACATCATGAAGGCTTCCTCCAAGGGATTAGTTTCCTATAAGGGCTACTGTAAGGGCTCAATATGGGGGCCGCAAAGATTAGAACCGGGTGTTCCATGCAGAGAAAGACAGGGAACGTGATGCAAAGACGTGTAGAGACTGCTCCTGTAGGGAATGATGAAGGTTTGTGCCTCCCGTCAAGGCATGCCTTTGTAGACGTGGTTTTCGGCTTTGCAAGAACGGTCTAAATGCGAGTGCAAGCTCCTGTACAGCCATGCTTTCCTGTAGCTGATGTCTCGCTGCTTGTCGAAGTGGTGTCGGGTTTTGAACTGATAGAGAATGAATCTAAGCCCTAAACCGCGCACCTTAAGACTGCCGAGAACCCCGAAACCCGACAAGACATTGAATGCACGCCAAAGGCTCCTGAACGCTCGACAGACTTTCGTAGCTGGGTAATCGTCACACAAATATGACCAATACTAACACCTTTTCTGGTAACTCTCGTCGCTGCTACGACGATGGAGCCTATGTCCGCCAACAAACACAAATGAGATCCGGCTCCGGCTTCTCCTGACAGACTGGTTACGAGAATACTCAAACTTACATGTTGGAACTGTAACAGCATGGCACTGACAGTACAGCATACCCCTATACAGCAAGATCAACAACACAGTACTATGTACGAACAAAATGTGGCAAACGACACATTATCCTCTCAGTTTTAGGTTTTAGGGATTTAGGGGTTGTAGGGTCTGTAGGGTTCTAGAGGTTTAAGGTTTGTAGGGTCTAACTTGCAAGCGCCTTCTCGCCGACGCTGTTGCGCCAGTGGCAGCTCCGAGGACGAGCTGCGGCCAAGGGCATCGAAGGCTCCTCACCGGGGGTTTAGGGGTTTACGGCTTTAGGGGTTTAGGGTTTTAGGGCTTTAGGGGTTTAGGGGTTTAGCGGTTTAGGGGTTCACCCCGAAGCTGTAATATAGGGGACTGAATGGTTTTTGACAGGGTTTTGGGGCCCCTTATGCTATACTTATAATAAGGAACCCCCGAAATAGTATAGGTAATTGTTTAGGCGCCTACATTACGCCCTTTGCCCTAGACTCAAACCCCTTCCCTCCCCGATAGCGCCCGTGCTGTGCTGCCGGCGCAGGGGGGGGCCGCGTGGACGAAGGGCAAGGGGCGACGACGGCCATCCCGGGGGGAGGAGTTGGGGTTGTGTTGCTGTGGTCGTTTTGCTTGGTGTTGCTGGGTTGGTTGGCTTCTCTGGTGTTGCGGTGAGGGTTCAGGGCATTCAAAGCATCCAAGGTTTGGAGCTTCAGGGTTTTGGGCTCAGGATCCCTTTGGTAAGGCATGCGCTGGGAGCTCGTGATGCAAAGCTCCGTCCCCGATGGCTCGTCGCAGGGATTCAGTCGAGGCTCAGCGCGGCGGGATAGAGACGATGACTGTGGGACGAACACCCTGTCAATCATGCCTGGCACGAACACAAAAGGTGGTTTCACTTATCGAGTCGTCGCACTGCGTGTGAGCGCGCCCGGGAGGGTCACAAGACTTTGCTGTGCCCCTCCTTCTCCCTCCCATTCGCAGAGGGTTGCCTTTAAACACTTTCCCTTATATCTCTGTCTTGGATCCTTTCAGATTCAGGATCCCAAGCATACATCATGATAGCCCATCCCAATGGCCCTGGTCCTAGAGCTCTTCGTCACGCTCCCCTGGGAGCTGCAGGTGGGACACTACATCCGTCTCAGAGGCCAGGAACTTGCGCTGCCGGATGCTGTGCAAGTTCGCGCCCTTGGGCACAGGATAGCGCTTCCTCTAAACCCTTGCACCCTAAAGCCCTAAAACCCCAAAACCCTGAACCACTCAACCCTAAATCCGACCTCAGCGTGTCACTTCGGAAGGAAGCCTCCGAAAACTGGCATGAAGTGAAGGGACACGGAGAGCTTGCAGGTCCAGACAAATCAAACTCAGTGTCCCCCTACAGCCCCCATTCCAAGTATAGCAAAAAATACAGTAGAGCATAGCTAACATACCCCAGAACCCTCTTCGAATTACAAAGGCCCCTGTCTTATAGAACCCCTACTCTGCGTCCCTTGTAGAACCTTCTTCGGATAAATATGGGGTCCGCACTGCTGGGTTTGAGGAGGATGCGGGTTCGTGGCCAAAGGGGCCATTGCGGGCGTCTCCGGGTGACGGAGCCAGTAGGCGATCCTGTTCTGAATGGCCTGGCATCTTCCGACAGCGGGGGGGGGGGGGTTTAGGGTTTAGGGTTTAGGGGGGTTTGGGGTTCAGGGGGTATAGAGCTTTAACGCTTAACTCATTTGGGCTTTGTGTTTTGGGAACCTGGTCCTTTGGGATGTACGTAATTGGCTTCGAGCTCATTTCAGGGCAGACACTCCAGAAACCATAAGAAACCAACAACTTTAAGCCTAAACCCCAAACCCTAAACCCTTAAAGCCTTACACATCTCATGGCCGCTTGTAGATGTCTTTGCTTATGCACTTGGGCTCGCAGGGAGGCCGGAACTCTCCCAAAAGGGACCGCCTTCTTGGCCACCACCAAATGCCTTGAGGCACGGAGGTTCGGAAAATGTGGGGCCTTTGGGGATGTTGGGGTTGGTCCTCTTGGGCTCAACATGAATGGCTCTGGGTTTTGGGTCCAGGGTTCCGGAAGAGTCTTCAGAATGCTTGCATTCTCTGGGGGGAGATGCTTGGAAATCCCGGGTGTGCTTGGTCTGCGACTGTGAATTCTGCCACGGCACGTGCTAAGGACAAGAAAGTGCCTCGAATTCGCTTCTGAATGCGATGCGATGCACTCTGAAGCTGCTCTATGCATTGCTTCTGCTTCGGTGATTCTACTGAAAAACACCAGTCACACAGGCTTCACAGGTGAACATCCTCGATCCCCCAACCCGACAGGGAATCCACGGTGATTCCCCTCTTGCAGGAGCAGTCTTCAGCCAGAGGCTCTCCAAACCTAAGCGCACCGAATCTTCAAGCCGGAATTCGAATAAAAACTCATACGCCCTGCTCTACCCTACTGCTATGCTTGTTCGCGCAAGACGCTCGCTCATGGAGGGCCGCACTGCATGCCTGGGCTCATGGGCACATATTGCAGCCACGTCAACAACGATAACACACAGTAAGGAGAGCAAGAGTAGCAGAGGGCGGAGTAGCAGTGAAGCGAGTAATCCTTGTGGTGGCGCTGGTGGTGGTGGTCGTGGTGGTGGTGTTGGTCGTCGCCGCGGTGGCGGCGATGGCGGCAGTAGCAGCACTCCTACTTGTAGTGACTACGAGAGGACAAAAACACCATGTGAGGTTTTTGGGTATCCCTCGAAGTCGCTAAGCTTCCACCTCCTCAACCCAAAAACTAAACCGTAACCAGACCCCGTAACCTCCCAAAGCCTAAACCCCTATGCCCGCATAAAGTAGGGGCCTTAATAATTAGAATAGGGTTTAGGGGCATATTATACTATAAATATAATGAAGAACCCCGAAAATAGTGTAGGTAATCAAGGACCGGATAACCCCACATGTGAAGATTATCTTTTCGTAAAGAGTGTAGAAGTGAATAGGAGTGAATGACTGAAGGAGTAAGTGAGTGCGTGAGTGAGCAAGTGAGCGCGTGCACGATTGAGTGCGTACGTGGGTGTGAGCAAGCGAGTGCGCGTGGCCTCCCACAGAGTCGCGTGTGGTGTGTGAGCGTCTTAGACTGTGTATGGTGCGTGAGTGACCATGAAGATGAGTGCATGATGTGTGCATGTGTGGTGTGTGAGTGTAGTGTTTGTGGTGTGTGATGACCATGAGGATGAACCCATGGCTTCCCATGTAGCCTGTGGTAGAAGCAGACAAGCGAAGCAGAGCATGACGGCAGGGCTTACAACCCCAAGCGCGTGCGGCTTCCCACAGAGCAGCCTGGAGAGTGCGTTTGGTGGTGTTTAGAGAAGCGCGCGCGGCATCCCAGAGAGCACCTCTGGAAAGAGCGCGCGGCATCCAACAGAGCGGTCTGGAGAGGGTGGCGTTTAGAGGGTTCCAGAGGGTGCTGGCCCCGAAGCGCGCGCGGCATCCCAGAGAGCACCTCTGGAAAGAGCGCGCGGCATCCAACAACAGAGCGGTCTGGAGAGGGCGTTTAGTGGCGTTTACAGTCTTCCGGAGGATGGCGGCCGGCGAGCCCCCCAAGCGCGCGCGGCCTCCCGCAAACCAGTAAAGAGAGTGCGTATAGTGGAGTTTGAGCAGCCAAGAGACTGCGTTTAGTGGCGTTTAGTGGCGGTGATGTTTAAGTGATGAGTGAGTGATAAGTGAGTGATGAGTGAGATGTGTGAGTGATAAGTGCGTGATTGATGAGTGAGTTGATGAGTGCGCGATTGATGAGTGAGTGAATGATGAGTGAGATGAGTGAGTGATCAGTGAGTGATGAGTGAGATGGGTGAGCGATACGTGATGATTGATGAGTGAGTGATGAGTAAGATGAGTGAGCGAAAAGTTTTGGAGGAGGAGGAGGAGGAGGAAGCGGAGGAGGAGGAGGCGGGAGGGACTTCAAAAGTAAGAACCCCACACAAAGATGTGGGGAATTATGTAGGCCCGTATATTATGCCCTCACCCCAGCCCAGGGGCATCCACTCACAATGCGAGGCCCCCTTGATGAAGATGGTATCGATCTCCGGGTTCCTAGTTCCAAGGGTTGGGATAGGATTCACATTGAGGGTTTAGGGTTTAAGTACCCATAAAAATCAAAATGTCACCCACCTATGATGACATTACAGATTTAACCCCACACTTCAAACCCTCACCCTAAACCCTAAGTACCCAAAAAAATCCAAAAAGTTACCCAACGACGCCAAATCTTCGGGTGCTCAAGGACCGACTCCCAGTGCCAGGGATCCACTTCGCCGTTGGGGAAGATGGTGCGGGTGGTGTTGGGGTACCTGAAGCTCCAAAAAGAGGCCTCCCGGCCTAAAAGGGTTCCATGGTTCCAGAATTAGGGCTTAGGGTTTGGGGTCTCTGTCTCTCTGACTCTGTCTCTCTCTCTCTCTCTGTCTTCCTCGGTTTCTACAGCAGCTCTAGACGGGTTTGGATAACCATCAAGCCCGTGAAACCCTGAACTCCAAGCTGTGCTCGGCCAGCACAAGCCAGCGGAAACCTATAAAACCCTAAACCCTAAACCTCTCTTTCACATGTATATTTAAACCTTATTGGATTTCGTGAACAAGCCAATTTTTCCGGACCAACCTTAATGGAATTCGTGAACAAGCCAATTTTTTCCGGACCAACCTTCATGGAATTCGTGAACAAGCCAATTTTTTCGGACCAACCTTAATGGAATTCGTGAACAAGCCAATTTCACCAACCTTAATGGAATTCGTGAACAAGCCAATTTCGACCAACCTTAATGGAATTCGTGAACAAGCCAATTTCGAACCAATCTTAATGGAATTCGTGAACAAGCCAATTTCGGACCAACCTTAATGGAATTCGTGAACAAGCCAATTTCGGACCAACCTTAATGGAATTCGTGAACAAGCCAATTTCGGACCAACCTTAATGGAATTCGTGAACAAGCCAATTTCGGACCAACCTTAATGGAATTCGTGAACAAGCCAATTTCGGACCAACCTTAATGGAATTCGTGAACAAGCCAATTTCGAACCAACCTTAATGGAATTCGTGAACAAGCCAATTCGGACCAACCTTAATGGAATTCGTGAACAAGCCAATTTCGGACCAACCTTAATGGAATTCGTGAACAAGCCAACTTCGGAGCAACCTTAATGGGATTGGTAAACAGGCCAATTTCGGACTAACCTAGCAGGTATGGAACCAACCTTAATGGAATTAATTTGTGGACAAGGCCATGCCGGAGCAAATCTTTTAGAAGGATCTAGGGTGGGTTGGGGAATTTCGGTGAGGAGACCAAATCTTTTCTAAGGATCTAGGGTGGGTTGGGGAATTTCTTGATATGTATACAATGGCGGGCTGTATCTACACAATCTACACAATTGCGAATAATGGGCACTGCTTGCTAAGGCGGCATTCGCTCCGAGGACAGGTTGGCATTTGGCGGGAACCTAGAATGTTTCAGTGGATCTGGGATTCAGATGAGGAGCAGTAAGCAACACGTCATGAACGGTTTTTCTTCGCAGGCTGGGTCTGTAGTTGCGACTTACGCGCAAGTTTAATCGAAAAGCTGGCCGCCGTAGTTGCGACTTACGCGCAACTTATTGTGTTTGGCAAGTTGGGCTCCTCGTCGGTTTTGTTGCAAGCATCTGTGCTAGGCTCATCATCTGTGCGGTCGAAGTCGGAGGTGCTGGGCTCTTCGCCGGTTTCCTCGAAATCATCTGCTGATCGACTGTCGCACGTCTCGGTGTTGGGCTCGTCGCTGGTTTTAGGGAAATCATTGGTGCTGGGTTCCTCGTCGTGGTTGTCGTCGAAGGTGGAGTCGTCGGGCTCTTCGTCGGTTTCCTCGAAATCATCCGCCGATCGACTCTCGCCTGTTTCGGTGGTGTCGCTGAGATGGGATGGCTGAAGCTGCTCGTTGTTGGTGCCCACGGCTTGCCAGTCTGTGCGACGGATCTTGCCGATGAGATAGACGTCTGTGGCTTTTCTGGCGCGAGAGAGGCCGACGTAGGCATAGCCCTTGTCGGCGACGCGCCTGTCAAACCACAGGGCAATCNCCGATGAGATAGACGTCTGTGGCTTTTCTGGCGCGAGAGAGGCCGACGTAGGCATAGCCCTTGTCGGCGACGCGCCTGTCAAACCACAGGGCAATCTTGTTCAACGTCGCTCCTTGCGCACGTCTGACGGTAGTGGCCCAGCCATAGGACACGGGCAGGTATTTCCGGCCGCAGAGCGTGATCGGATGGACTAGGATATGAACACGTCATGTCGCAGGACAGATTGCACTTTACCAGAGGCTCCATTGACGAAGCCGCGGTCCTTGTCGACGTTATGGGTCAAACGAAGTCGCATTCCAGGGCTGACGATGATGTNCGAAGCCGCGGTCCTTGTCGACGTTATGGGTCAAACGAAGTCGCATTCCAGGGCTGACGATGATGTTGTCGGAGTCGGCTGGTATTCCAGCGCCCTGCTGCAAGCGCAGAGCTTCGGCAAAATAGTCTCGGGCGAGACATGCCATGTTCACGGTCTTGGCACCTCGGTTAGTCACCGTCAGGAAGGTGAAGTCCTCCGTTTGACCTTCGATGTGCTTGGCTTTTGCAACGGCGTCCTGGATGTCGGCGGGCCATTCTCGATCATGGAAGAAGTGCTGTACTTCGGCTCGACTTGGCTGCTGTAGTCTGCAATGCTGCAAGAAGTCTAGCATGATCGGATCGACAGAACGCGCTCCTTGGTGTTGCTGAAGTTCTACAGCAAGCACGGAGCCTTGTTCGATTTGTTCTGCGAGATCTGCTTCCAGCTGAGGCGCCCCCGCGATCGGCTGCAGCTGCTGGAAGTCCCCGACAAAAATGATGAAGGGGCGGCTGCTGAGTTCGCTGAGAGCGATCTTCAGGTAATTCCACGTAGTCGCATCTATCTGACTTACTTCATCAAATATGATCACATCGAAGGTTTTGAGCCTNAAAATGATGAAGGGGCGGCTGCTGAGTTCGCTGAGAGCGATCTTCAGGTAATTCCACGTAGTCGCATCTATCTGACTTACTTCATCAAATATGATCACATCGAAGGTTTTGAGCCTTCCAGGAGGACTGTAGGGAGCATCGGCGTCTCGAACGATTCTGAAGGAGGAGTGGATTGTCTCCATGACGAGGTTTTCATCTGCAGGAGACGAAGCTTATACATGCTCATCAGTAGTCCGATGGGTCCTGCTATCAGAACGCGACATCCTTCTCTGAGGGCATCTCGGGCAGCTGCAATGATCACTTCGGTCTTTTTCAGTGCCAGGACCTCCGGTGACTCGCAGAATATGAGGAGAGTCGTCTGCGGCATCTTCGACTGAGAGACCCTTCTTGACAAGTCGCAAGACTTCAGCTTGCTCCGGAGACCAAATGTGTTCCGGCGGATTGGGCACCCGCTTTGCTGACCACATGGCAGCGTCTTCTCGACCGTCCCGAATGGCGAGGAGCAGCAGGGTGCAAGCATGGACTCTGGCTTTGAAGGTCGCCTCGCGGTCGGCGCCGATTGCGCGCAAGGTCAGCTCGTCCTGCATCGCCGCCAGTAACTTGCCGGCATCGGGCGAGAAAATGTTCGGGGGAGCGTTGTCTATCTGGAACTGTCTAGACAGAGCACTGCTTTGAGGTGCTTGCAACCTTCCGGCGCTCGAAAGGATCCACGGCGCACCTGTTCGGCCGCGTGCCCCACGGGGTAGTTCTCTCTGTCATGCTCGGTGTCGGGTAGTAAGCGTGACTCTTGCATGTTCTTGAGACAACAAGCAGCCCATGCGCCGATGTAGATGTCGAGCAATTCAAAAGGAAATTGCATTGCCACGGCGCAGGTCTTGTTGCTGCCAGGGCCGGCACTGTTTCTTAGGACGACTGTTGGCGAGGCGGCCGTGGGAGAACTTGTCACGCGAAACTTGCGCAGCCACTCCATGAAGGATAGGTCTACTGCACTGCCGAGAACGTTTGTGTGTTGGGTCAGGAAATACTGGTAGGCATCGTAATGATGTCGCGAGGAGTTCTTCGCGCTGCTTCCGGGAATTGGCGGATACATTGCCACTCCGGTAAAAGAATGTTTCACCATGGGCAAGCCGGCGAACTCCATGACGATTTCCTGCGCCGTCGGACCTGGCGCCAGTGTGTGACGTTCTCCTGGTTGTGGGCTTGTTTCGGTTCGAAGACAAGGGAGTCCGAAGCCTTGCTGACGTACCCGGCTACGTAGCGAAGTAACAGCTGGGTCCCATCCCCGCACTGCACATCCGCGCGTGAGTGGAACAGCTTCTCGAGCAGCTCGACGAACTTGGAGGTCTTCGATCCTGTGCGTCCTGTGACAGATTCTGATGTCCATCCAGGCAAGAGGTCCGCCCACATGACCGCGTGGATGTGGAGCGTACCTCGAGCTTGGAATTCATAGCGTAGGGACCACTGCCTCACTTTGGCAATCCCAACATCCGCCAGGCTGATGCCTTCTTTGAACAAGTGCATTGTCCAGCAGAGTTCCCAGGGTGTGATACAAATGCAGCGTCAACAAATCCTGTTGGTCACTGAGGGAGCCATCCACAAAGAGCGTCTTGTGAAGCACATACTTCCACTCCGCGGGTGCAACTGTGAAAAAGATTGTCGGCAAGCCCTCGGCGATGCTGCCGCACGCTTCACGCTCCTGTCGACACACATCTTCCATCTTCTGGACTTGCCGGTACCAACAAGGCTGAAACATGTCCATGTCGCAGCTAGCTATCTCTGGCGCAATCTTTTTCTGATCAGCGATGCTGACGACAGAGGAAAAGGTGCGGGCTAGGCATGTGTCGTAAGTAAGGCAGTGCAGTGGGAAGTCTCTTGCATAGTCCAAGCAGCGGCTTGTAATCTTTCTAAAGAAACTCGCTCTCATGCCTGGTTTGCTGTTCTCTTGACACCACCCGAGGACTTGTAGTCGGTCGTGGATGTCGCTGTCTGCGAAGCTGGACAAAGGGTAGAGCCAGGGACGAACCGCGACTTCGATGCCGGGGGAACGCAGAAGCAACTCCGCCGTGGGAATTTCTTGCCATGGCTCGGAGCTTGCGGCATTGCAGCGAACTAGATAGTCATGTTGCTCGACGTAGGCCTTGTACGTGCTGTTGTGCTCGAGCAGCCATTTGAAAGCTGCTGCGCCGGCAGCTGTACGAGGGATGTCGTACAGAGATTGCGAGCGCCATTGCACTCTGACAACGGACCGTTTCTGGTAGCTGCAAACTTCGGCGTGTCCACCTCGGCGAGCACGAAACTCCACTNCGGCAGCTGTACGAGGGATGTCGTACAGAGATTGCGAGCGCCATTGCACTCTGACAACGGACCGTTTCTGGTAGCTGCAAACTTCGGCGTGTCCACCTCGGCGAGCACGAAACTCCACTTTTATGGTGGCCACGGCGAGGCCGTCCATGTCTTCTTTGGAGAGGACAGAGGACAGTGGCATACCGGTCGCGATGCTAGCAGCCCAATCCTGCCAATATGCCTTGTCTGGCGTGACGTAGGTCATGAGTTTGTCGAACTTCACCGANATGTCTTCTTTGGAGAGGACAGAGGACAGTGGCATACCGGTCGCGATGCTAGCAGCCCAATCCTGCCAATATGCCTTGTCTGGCGTGACGTAGGTCATGAGTTTGTCGAACTTCACCGAGTTAGGGGTCGAGAGAAGGTCATAGGCATCGGGATCGCAGCCTGTTCTGCAATAGCTTGCATGAGGCTCTGTACCAAGCTTTTTCATCGTTTCAAGCTGTGTTGGACGTCGGCGGCCGCAAGCAGGACAGAATGTCCAGGAGTTGTTGCGCAACCATTGGTCGAAGATCCTGCTGGTTTCGTCGACATGAGAAGCTCGCCTGCCTGGCTTGTTGATGGCCACCGTGAAAACGTTGTCATACTCCCCATTCCACTCATCTTGCTGCTGCAAGCTCGGAATCTGGCCAGCCTCGAACCACCGCCTCAGAGTGCATCTGGGCACGAAGAGCTCGGCGTTTTTGTTGGTGGTGCTGAAGCCGCCGGGAAGGGCAGCTAGACTTGTAACGGAGTTGGCCTGGCTGATGTGCTCGGTGACAATCTTGCGCTGTTCTGATGTTAGCCCGTCGCAACTGCTGCCGAACTGAGCTTGCCGTTGAACAGGATATTTTTTGGTCTTGTCAAGTTTGGATGGTCTGCGGCCAAGAAGCTTCTCAAGTCGCTCGGGAAACTTGAACCAATTTCGAAGTGTCCAGTGGCTGAGATAGGTCTCGGAGTTCTGGTCGTAGACTTCAAGCTTAGGCATTGAACGGGTCAAAGTCGTCAAGGCTTCTTTGAAGCTGTCTGAGCTCCGGAGAACACGCATGATCTCCTGCTGTTCCTCGAGCGTGTACTTCAAGAGGGTTTGATTTCGTGGCTTGCTAGACTCTGGGACATGCTGCCTGCCTTGCGTACTGTCGACATTGGAAAAGGCGTCGGCAGCATTGGCGTCTTGCTGGACTATGACATCGGAGTCGCTGTCTTCTTGGTTCTCTTCTGACTCGTCGATGGCGATGTCCAGAAGGCCACTTGTTGGCGTCAATTTCGCAAACTTTGGACGAAATGCGTCCACTGGGATGGCTCGAACTTCCTCATGTGCTTCCTCTGGCTGTTTCTTCATGTACAGGAGAACATAAACCTTTTCATTCGGCACGATGCAAAAGTCCTGCTGCTGGGCCCGAACGCGAGAAAGTCTGTGATCGTCGAATCTAGTGAAGTCATCGCCGTTGGAGGCGTATGCAACGTAGTGTCCTTGGGTGGGCAAGTCACCGATGTGTGTGACGACCGCTTGCAGCTCGTAGACATTCTCGCCAGCGAGCAGCACTTTGTCGCAGAGG